>BSBK01001069.1:57500-360000 GCA_027943335.1 Chamaecyparis obtusa | reverse complement strand
AGGGAAAAGAAAAAAGGAAACCCCCCAACAACACTTAGACAAACAAAACTTGAGGAAAACACTTCCAAATATTTCAAGATTTTTGAAGCCCTAACAACATATACATAATTCCTAGTAAATACATTTATATTTCTTCCACCATGTTATCTATCATCTATCTCATCCCAGTTCCTTTTAATTAATGGTTTCTCTAAAGTGTAATGAAATTAATTTCCACAATAGATTAATGCAAAAACAAATTCTTGGAAATATAATATAAATACTTGTAAATGCTTGATAATATTAAGTGACTTTTAGGGAGAAAAATTTCAATATTATTCAACAAGAAATATAATTCACTTTATGATGATGAGCTACCACTCACTATCTCATTTTTACCCTACTTGTCTCTTTGATACCACCAAATTCATCCAAACTACCTATATAAGACCATGTAAATGATTATATAGCTTAATTAAGTACATAACATGGCCCCCTCTCAATAGAAGTATTTTCCTATGGATGTTTTGGCACAAAATTTTCATTTTCCCACATATCATCTTCAATTAGAGAAATCTTCCACTTGATCAAATACTCTATGATCCCTCTCTTTCGTAGCCTCTTGGTACAAAATCATCTTACCTTCTTCATCACTCTCTTGTAACATTTTTTTTACACTACAAGAATCAAGTAGCTCCCCTATAAATTGCAATGCATTGAGTAAACTTTTTAATGTATCTAGTGACGTTGGTGCGACACAACCTCTAACATCATGTGGTTTGAGAGGATATTGTGACCTCATTTCTACCACAAGAAGATCTCGCCAATTGATCCAAGCCCCTAACCCCACACTCTAGTAACTTAGTATGTGCTAAATTCTTTGTTTAATGGTGTTCAAGCAGGAAACATGGAAGACACATGTATTTTTGTTGACATAGATAACTCTATTTGTATCCCACTTCCATCAATCCTTTGCAAAAACCTTGTAAGGGACAAAATATTTAGGTGTAAGCTCGTTATCCTTCTTATTTTATTTTAGTGACATCTACTCGTATGGCTATAATTACACAAAGACTCAATCTCCTATTGTATAATTCCTTTTCATTATGGTTTTGATCAACTTGCTACTTTATTTTGTTTTGTGCCAATGCCAAGTTCTCCTTGCAACTAAAGAGTATATTGTGTTAGTGTTGAGTTTTTTCTACCATTATAATCTTTGGGTGTGCCCATGATAAATAGATGATTGATGGTGGATGGTATCCATATAGTGCCAAAAGTGAAGGTTAATTGGATGAAGTGCAGAAAGAAGTGTTATACCAAAACTATGCTAGTGAAAACTATTGCACTCATCTCTCTCTTGTTTATCTAAAACAAAACATTGAAGATATCCCTCTAAACACTTGTTGAGAACCTTAGTCTACATAGTTCAAAATATCATTATCGGAAACTTATCACCAAGGGCCAAAAAAATATCAGCAAAATATAAGAGATAAATCGACAACTTATCGGCAAAAAATTGGGAACTTAAAAAATTGCTTAAATTTAATTAGAAATGCATTTTTTTTTCAAAATTCAATGAGGAGATGCATCTAATGAGTTAGTAAATGAGTAAACAAAACAAACAAGTTGAGTCTAGATATATTTAAATGCAAATAGGGTACAAAATGACATCTTCACGTGGAATGTTGATGGCTAGTAGCCATAGCCTGATAGAGTAAACTCTGAAGAAAACTAAAAATAGAAAATTGTCTTCATAAAAATATAAGTAAATGCAAGTACAACATCAAAATGGTCTACATATTCCCCTTCCCAACAACTCTAGTAAAAAATATTGGAGCGATAGGGGGTCTAGTCTTAGAAGTCTCATGTGCCTGTGTCTCCTACCTCTGCACAACTAGTTGTGACTCAACTTATATTATCAAACACAACAATAGGTATTTTATACTGACTACATCAATCCCACCACCCCCAAAAAAAAAGAAAAAAGAAAAGGTATCTTCTAGACGATAAGTATACTACGTCAAGTAATATCCAAGAAGACTAATGACGAGAGTGTAGATAATGACTTTTAATACACAAAATCAAAATTATAGTGTACTCCAAAAATAAAATGGGGAATCTAGGGGCAACACTCCAATATGGTCAAGGGGTTGCGCCCCTAAGGGGTTGCGCCCCTTGCGAGGATTTGGGGGCAGTGCCCCTAGTTGTAGGGGGTTCAAGGGGCAGTACACCTTGCAGGGTCCAAGGGCAGCACCCCATACATACTCCATATTATGATACAGGGCAGGGTTGAGGGGAAACACCCTTTTCCACCAAGAGCAAATTATCACCTTGAGAACCACAGAAAAATCCATGCTACACACCATTTTCTTGATTTTTTAAGATGCTCTAGATCCCTACAAATCACCTTCATTTCCTTGGAACTAAGTTACCAGTTAAGGTTCAAGGATGCGTGCGGGTACAAGAACTCGACTCGTAGGTATTTTTTAGGGGGTTTGGGTATGTATGGGTACATGTGTATATACAAAAAATAAAATAAAAATATAGAATTGTGAAACCAAATCATTTCATAGTATGATACTTGATCATTGAGCAATGCCAAATGCCAAAGATAAATAATAAATTCCAATTGATAGTTTAAATATTTGAATATGCCATATCAAGTAGCCAAAAGTATCCATAGACATACCGGTATTGAGTGCGTACCTAAACTTGGTTTGGGTCTTGTGGGTATGAACTCAGTAACTAAGCTTAGAAGCCTTTTTTCAACTGCAAACAACAGTTTGCAAGTCTCAAAATGTAAAATGACTTGAATTGGACCGATAGTCCCTATTAGTGGACTTGGGCCAATAAATAACCATCTTATCACTGGTTTATCGATGATAAGTTGGGATTTTATTGGTGATAAAATCCCAACTTATTGAAGATAAATTTAGTGATAAAGATGTGTATTTTATCACCACACCCAACTTATCGCGATTAAACATCTTATTACTAAATTGTTTGTGATATTTTGAACTATGGTTTTTCAATTTCATCAGGGATGATATGATGATCTATAAGCAAGTTGAGTGCCCAAATATGAGAATAAATCAGTTCAAAAACTACTTGTAAAGATAAGATCAAAATCATTTATTTTGATTTTTGGAGTCTTATGCAACTTCCGAATGGTGTCCATAAATATTGTTACTATAGTACTTGCTACAAATGAGTGTGCCTAAGCACAAAAATATGTATTTTTGGCAAGTTATTGCACAACAACCATAATAATATTTTTCCTTGAGACTTAGGTAAACTTGTGATAAAATACGTGAATACATATTCTCACCTCTAGCTTGGAATAGATAAGGGTTGCAAAAGACTTTGAATCTTAATTGTCTCCCCATATTTTATCAATACACAATGCATTCCACTACAAAGTTTTGGACACACACTTTGAACCTATCTTAAAAGAAATTTTTCTTGATTCTATTATAATTCTTCAAGGATCCTAAGTGCCCACCTACTAGATAATGTATTTTTGCCAAAACCTTAAACTTGAGGGTTGAGTTATTACATTGGTCCAACCTATCCTTGTATTTTAGAGCATTTGATTTTCCATGCAAATTTACTTATAGAATTGTACTTTATCAAAAATTTTCAACAAGAGTTTGAGTATCCATGTCCTCATACTCTTCTCATTCCTTAGCCACCCAATTTACCTTCGATGTGTACATGGTATATAATAGTGAATTTGTGAGCTCATCTCACCTAGATAGAGCATCAAACATAACATTCTCATTTCCTTTCTTCTATATGATCTGAAATTCATACTCCAACATCTTTGTGACCCATTTTTTTTGTTCTTCATACGAAAAACTTTTTTCAAATAATTATTTGAGACTAGCATGATTTTTCATAACCTTAAAATGTCTTCCCAAATAAGGGTCTTAGTTTTTTTACTACATGTTAGATAACCATTATTTTGTAAACTAGCTTCAACAAATCCTTGACCTATAGTTGATGAATTTAAAATCCTCGAGGTCTCTCCTCTTGTATGAGTATTTCTCCTATGCCATGCCTAGAAGCATCACTTCAGAATAATCTAAGGTAGCTATAACTAAGGTTACACGTGATTTCCTTTAGCTTCTCAATGGCTCAATAGCTATCTCACTCTAATGGTAGTAATATTTATTTAATAAAGTTGTGAGAGGTGCTACCATGCTTCCATAATTTTTTTAAAATCAATGATAGTAACTAGTAAGCCCTAAGAAACCATACAAGTTCTTGAGGGTCTTAGGAACTTTCCATTCTAGTATAGTCTTGATCTTGCTATGTTCCCATTGACTCCCTCGTGTGAAAGAACATGACTTACATACTCTACATATTTGACTCCAAAAACACACTTGGATGACTTAGCATAAAAATTATGTTATTCAAGAATGTCCAAAACCTAATTCACATCTTGCAAGTGTACCTCCCAAGTTTTTCTATATCTCAAGATATCATAAAATAAAAAAAATAAAACAAATTTTCACAAAAAATAGCTTGAAAATAGAATTGATCAAACTTTGAAATGGAGGTGGTGCATTGATGAGCCCAAAAGACATCACTAAAATTTCAGAGTGGCTCTCATAGACCCATAAAGTTATCTTGTTGACAATCTTATCTTTAATTTTGGTTTAATGATAACCAAAATAAAGATTTAGTTTGAGAAAATAAATAGACCATTAAGTGCAACTAACAAATCATCAATTATTGGAATTGGAAACTTATCTTTTATGGTGTATTTGTTGAACACTCAATAATTAGGATACTAGCCAACTTTTATCTTTCTTTCTCATCAATACCACTAGAGAGAGTAAGCAGTCCGCTATGCATGATAATATGATAATATGATAATATCTGCCTCTACCATCTCTTGTACCTTCTTCTTGGTCTAAATTTTTTGTACGTGTAGGTACCCATAGGGTTTGATATCATGTAGTGGGACCCCTTGTACAAGTTGAATTGCATGATCATGATCTCTTTTGGGAGACAATACCTTGACCATCCAAAAAATATTGAGTTCTTATTTACAATTGCTTGTAGAATGTTGGTGTTTTGATTTTTTACTTTCATGACATCACAAAACATAATGGCGGATGAGAAATTCTCTCTTAAAATATGCAAAGGAAACTCTTTGATTTAATCTATTCTAATATCTAAAACAAAAATATGTTTACTAATATGAACATTATACAATATATTCTTTAGATAAGGCTAAAATAAATAAACAAATTTGACCTCAATTTTTGATATAAGAGGTCAGGGCATGAGAATTTGTGATGCAGGGGCAGGGTAGATACAAGTAGAATCAAGCAGAATTGAGTCCACTTGAATCCACAAACAAGCCCTTCTCAGAGTTACACAATGGATGAAATATAATATCACATGAAAGAAATGAATTCACACTAGATATGAGACAATCAAATGGCAGCAACAATAGAGAATTTATATTATTTCTTTCAACATGCCCGGTTGTGAGGCCTTCTGGGTTTCAGCCTTATACAATGAGAATTATGAAATTAGAATTATAGCTTGCATCCTATCTTTGTCTCCAATGTTATATCTTGATAATCCTTCTTCTTAGATCTCCTTGATTTCCCTACTACATCAATCTAGACTCCTTATATAGCCAGCTAAGCCACAAGTCGGCCAGTCAAGCATTTAATTACATTATAGGTCCAGTCTGGAAGATTTAAATCAAAACTAATGAAAGAGTGATCACCACTTGATGCACCTTTGGATTTAGGTCCTCACATGACCCAATAACATGCCTTTAAGGAAGGCCCCATTTGATCACATGGAACATCGCAAGAAGAAACACTACACATTTCACCCGAAAACTGGAAGAAAATAGGTCCCTGAGAAAAATGGGCATAACATTTTACTCATAATGAATTAGGGCTTACGCTCTTGGGAAATGATATTAATTTAGGTCCTTTAAAATTCATAATGAGAGAAAAGGCTGGTACCCTATGGATCAAGATTTCCACTATGTGCAATCAGCACCAAAACTAAAGTAAAATATGGCTCCGACGGCAAGGAAAACAATTGTAACTTTGAAACAGTCCATCCAATCTTTATGTGCTCATAGGAGAAGGTTCCCAAATAGGTCCTCAACATTATGTAATCTTCACACAACATGAAACCATCAAATGCAAAGATTATAAAGAAAATAATAGAAAATAGGTACAGAAATCAGGAAATGTTTTTGGTTGATGCAAGATTGCTCAAAGACCCAAGATGCTCCTGCATCAAACACCTAGGGTAAATAAAGAACTGATTCCACATTAGGCACTACTCATATTCTAACCTGAATCATAAAGATCCAACTCAGCTTGTGTAATCCATGAACTATCTTCAACTGGCTTGTTTTTCCACTGACCTAGATATTCCATGTAGTCTTTTCCTCTTGTACTCTTGCTCACTCTTTTATTCAAGATCTTCTCAATATTGTCCTTATTTTTCTTAAGATAATCCAGATCATCTTCTATTTCATCATTTGATTCAAAGTACTCAAAGATATCAACAATATTGAATATAGGTGATATATCCATGTCCTTTGGTAATTCCACTTCGTAAGCATTTCCACTATCAAACTTCTTCAGAATCTTACAAGGTCCAAACTTCTTCACTTTTAGCTTGTTGTAGGTACCAAGTGGAAATATATTCTTCTTCAAATGAATCATAACCTCATCTCCAACTTCAAAATATTTATGTCTCCTTCTCTTATATTCTCTCTATTTATATTTCAGATTACTATCCTCCAAATTCTTTTTAACTTCATCATGTAAATTTCTCATGAAGACTGCAAAATCCTCAACTTCAGCACTTCTTGTTTCAATAGGTAAATCTCTCAACTTTGTGGTTCCCTTAGGATGAAATCTAGTAACAATCTCAAATGGTATCCTCTTACTGCTTCTATTCACAGAATTATTATATGCAAACTCTGCTTGTGCCAAAACTAAATCCCAATTAGTAGGCTTATCTCCAACTAAACATCTCAACAAGTTTCCCAAACTTTTATTCACAACTTCAGTCTATCCATCTATCTGAGGGTGAAATGTAGAGCTAAACTTCAATTCTGTATTCATCTTTTTCCAAAGTGTTCTCCAAAAGTAACCAATAAACTTAGTATCTCTATTTGAAACAATAGATTTAGGCAAACCATGCAATCTTACCATTTCCTTGAAGAATAATTCAGCTACATGTAATGCATCAGATGTCTTCTTACAAGGTATGAAATGAGCCATCTTAGAAAATCTATCAACCACTACCAAAATAGAATCATTACCTCTTTGAGTTTGATGCAATCCAAGAACAAAGTCTATACTCACATCTTCCTAAGGTCTATCAGGTACAGGAAAAGGTGTATACAATCCAACATTCTGACTAGTTACTTTTGTTGTTTGGCAAATTCTACAACCTCTAATCATTAATCTTTGTACATCTCTATAAATCTATAGCCAAAAGTATCTTTTTGAAATCAAATTCACGGTCTTATCAATCCCAAAATGTCCAGCAAGTCCACCACTATGTTTCTCCTTCATTATGTTATCTCGCATAGATCCTCTAGGTATGCACAACTAAACTGCTTTAAACAACATGTCTTCTTGAATGAAATAATCAATCCACTTATCACTCACTGTGTGTTCCTTACAAGCTTTCCAAGGTTCTGCAAAATCAATGTCAGTCTCATACAAACACTTCAAATCATCAAAACCAAGTACCTCAACTCTCATTTCTGTCAACAAATTTCTTCTTCGGCTCAAGGCATCAACAACCTTATTTGATTGTCCACTCTTATGCTTCAATGGAAATAAAATATTTTTTTCTTTCATTTCTCTTATAAATGTTTTACCATCAAAAAAGCATACTCAGACTGTAGTATAGTGACCTTCATCAGACTTCTCTACCAAAGGCAATAATACTTATTTCTTTCCATCCATCCAAATAGTATATTGATTCAATCTACCATCATGCAAAGCTTTCCTATCATACTACCAAGGTCTACCCAAAAGAATATGACAACAATCCCTAGGCATAATATCACACAAGACTTCATCATGATAATTCCCAATTTTGAATTTAACAAGGCATTATTCACTTTCAAGTAGTTTATGCTCCTTCTAGTTCCAAGCAATATGGTAAGGCTTAGGATGTTTCAATCTTTGCAACTACAATTTGTTAACTAGCTCTTCAGATGCCAAATTATCAGAACTTCCACTATCAATGATTACCTTGCAACATTTTTCAGTGATCTTACATCTAGTTCTGAACAAACTTTTCCTCAAAACAAGTTCCTCATCAGCTTCTTCATTCCACAAGATCCTTCTTAGCATCAATTTCTCACCATGTTCAGGTTCATTAGACATTTCCTCAACTTCTTCACAAGCCAAATTATTTGTACCATTACCTTCAGTCTTCTTTCCAGAGTTAGTACATTCAAAAGCTCTATGTCCTTCACCACATTTGTAACAAGTACCTTTAAACCAATATTTATCTTCCCTTTTCCCATTATTGTTATTCCTAGAGTAACCAGTATATCTACCTCTAGAGTAATTACCTCTTTTACGAGTAGGGTCATCTTTCCATCCTTTATCTTACACTGCATTGTCAGATCCGCTACTTTCTCCATAAGATCTGCCTCTACTTCTCTGAAATCTACCACCTCTTCCTTTTTATCTTTGTTCATGTCTCTTTGTCAATCTTTCTTCAGCCTTCAAACAAAATTGGTATGCTTCTTCCACACTATCAATCTTCACATAACTAATCTCATCTTGAATAGATGTCCTTAGGCCATTTAGATATCTAGCCACCTTCTCAACTTCATCATCCACATGTCCAGATCTGATATCCAATTTGTAAAATTCCTCAGTATATTCTTTCACACTCATGTCCTTTTGTCTCAGATTTTGCATATTTCTCATCAAACTAACTTGGTAGTCAGCTAGAAGAAACTTCTTCTTCATCTTTTCAAGCATCTTCATCCATGTCTTGATCTTTTCATTTCCTCTTTTTTGTCTCTCAGTTTGCAAATGATCCCACCAAAGAGATGCATGAACTTTCAACTTTGTGACTACTATCTTAACCTTCTTATTATCAGGAGTACCTTCATACTCAAAGTATTTATCCATCTCAGAGATCCAATCCAAAAGTGTATCATTCTCAAGTCTTCCATCATAGCAAGCAACTTCAACTGCAGGTCTAGAGTTAGCCTTAGACAAAACTCTCAAAATTATTTCATCATCTTGTCCAACTTTAGGTTTAGGATTAGGTGCTCCTTCTTCTTCTTCATCACTAACATCTTCAAGATGTGCTCCTCTTCTCTGGGCTATCTCTACAACTTCAAGCCTAGTTTCAATCTACCTCAACATATCCATGATAGCATTATCATTTCCTCTACCACGAACCATCTTGACAATCAGGCTCCAGCAAGATCATAACCTTCTACAAGTTATAGGTCAAATCTCATATTTTCCCCCTACAACAAATCCAATAAGGTTCTCCATGATCCAATCCACAGGAAAGAACTCGCTTTGATACCACTTGACACAAGGGCAGGGTAGATACAAGCAGAATCAAGCAGAATTGAGTCCACTTGAATCCACAAACAAGCCCTGCTCAGAGTTACACAATGGAAGAAATATAATATCACATGAAAGAAATGAATTCACACTAGATATGAGACAATCAAATGGCAGCAACAAGAGAGAATTTATATTTTTTCTTTCAACATGCCTGGTTGTGAGGCCTTTAGAGTTTCGGCCTTATACAATGAGAATTATGAAATCAGAATTACATCTTGCATCATATCTTTGTCTCCAATGTTGTATCTTGATAATCCTTCTACTTAGATCTCCTTTATTTCCCTACTACATCAATCTAGACTCCTTATATAGCTAGCTAAGCCACAAGTCAGCTAGTCAGACATTTAATTACATTATAGGTCCAGTGTAGAAGATTTAAATCAAAACTAATGAAAGAGTGATCACCACTTGATGCTCCTTTGGATTTAGGTCCTCACATGACCCAAGAACATGCCTTTAAGGGTGAAAGGTCCCATTTGATCACATGGAACATCACAAGAAGAAACACTACATGTTTCACCCGAAAACTGGCAAAAAATAGGTCCCCAAGAAAAATGGGCATAAATTTTTACTCATAATGAATTAGGGATTTTGCTCTTGGGAAATGATATTAATTTAGGCCCTTTAAAATTAATTAAGAGAGAAAAGGCTGACTCCTTATGGATCAAGATCGCCACTATGTGAAATCATCACCAAAACTACAAGAAAATACGACTCCGACGGCAAGGAAAATAACTGTAACTTTTAAACAGTCCATCCAATCTTTATGTGCTCATAGGAGAAGGTTACCAAATAGGTCCTCAACATCATGTAATATTTTCACAACATGAAACCATCAAATGCAAATATTATAAAGAAAACAACAGAAAATAGGTACAAAAATCAAGAAATGTTTTTGGTTGATGCAAGATTGCTCAAAGACCCAAGATGCTCCTGCATCAATTTGAAGAAATTTAATCTCATTAACATGAATATTCTCAATTTATGATAGCTAAAATGTAGATAAAAATGCTATCCAAGGATTAAAATATAAATCCTTCATAATCATATTAACCATTTGATTTGAAAAAAAGAACAAAACACATAGAATAGATACGAGCTAAAGAAGAAAAATGTAGACAATTAATTATTTTTTAAACATTTGAAGCTACTTTATAACAATGAACATTGTACTTGTATGCACCCTAAAATGGTCACCTAGACTTTATGTTGGAAATATTCAAGACTATCTAGGTTACTGAGAGGGGAGGGGTGAATCAGTAACTTCAAAACTTTTAACAAATTTAGATCTTAATAATATTAGTTTGATAATCTGACTGCATGTATGAGTAACAGAAAGAATAAAACATTCATAACACTTAGAAAACAGAGATTTGGTTACCCAAAAACCTTCCAAGTAGAAAGTAAAACTGGGGTGGGGATGATACCCACAAAACTTCAATACTGCAGTATAAAGTTTGTTGGTTAAGGCTTACAATGATCACTTCTCATGATCTGCCCTGTTAGGAGCAATAAGGATTGCTAGGTCCACCTTGTTAGAGGTTTTACAAACATACAATGAAGTATGCACTCAGTTAAGAGATTTTTACAAAGACTGTTAAGTCTACCCAGTTAAAGGATTTCAAGTTGATTCACCTGTTAGGATGAAACAATAGATCTCTTACTTGCAACTGTACTTGCTGATTGAGATTCTCTAATGTACTGATCACCTTCTGTGATGGATAGATCTTTGCTGCTTCTTATACTACTGTAGCCCTTTGTAATTCGCTTATCTCTGCCTTTCTCTCTTTTTTTTATACTTCTCTATATCTTTTTTTTTGGATATGACATAAAACATTGTTTATATATCAATCTAAGTCAATTCCAAAACAATTACAAAGTCGGCTCTTAAACAAGTAAACACAAATATTACTGAGTCAGCCTAAATATAGTTACACGGTTACTGCAAACTAACTCAGTGACTTTCTGATACTCGGCATCCACTGCATTACTCGGCATCGTCATGCACTCGGTAGAAGTGGAAGCTCGGTCCATACTAACCACTCAGTCATAGTTTTGAACTCGGTAAATACTGGAGACTCGGTAGATAAAGTGTTACTCGATAGAAATTAAATTTCCTGTTTAACCATGCAGCACTCGGTAAACACTGTGAAACTTTGTGAGCTCGGTATGCACTATTCTGCTTGGTAAGCTCTGTTATGCTCGGTAAGCTCTACTCGGTAAGCTCTGCTCTACTCAGTAAGCTCTGTTCTACTCGGTATGTATTGTTCTGCTCGGTATGCACTGTTCAGAATAAGTGTTGTCACTAATGACAATCATGCTTAATGCCAACAATCTCCCCCTTTGGCATTAGTGACAAAAACACTTATTGCCAAAACTTATATACAAGAATCATGCTAAATCTTTTTTTGATTTTTCAAAATTTATCTTTATCAAACTGTTGTTTATACATTTCATGACTCCCTTATATAGAGTACTTTCTCTCCCTTTCGTATTACACACCTTAATCTTATACACTTTCTCCTATACATTTTCTCCCCCTTTTTGACAATAATGCCAAAGGTGTATATACAAGTATTTTACAGGGAGAATCCAAAATGTGAAAGAAAATCATAATGTACCTTTATGATTAGTGCCAGAGTTCTGTCCCAATTCTCTTGCAGAATCTTGCATGTTTGGAGTACAATTTGGACTTCTGTAGAGAGTTCAATCATGTGATCTACAATGGAAAATTGATTGTCATGGAGTAATGCTTTTGAGTGAACAATGTGCTTTTGCATTATGTCCATGATGGGAAGGATCATGTTCTGAATATCTAGTAGTGTTGACCGGATCTTTGTATCTTCTTTTAATAATTCCAACTACCTATTTGATAGGAATGTGATTTTCATATGATGTGCAGAGCTTGAACTAGGTTCAAGTTGCAACTTCTGTACACTGTCCTTCAGATCCTCATCAATCTTATTCAATTTATCCTTGACTTCCTTAGTGAACTTGGAAACATTACATAGCTTAGCAACAAGTGAGGTAACATTGGAATAGGAGGACTCAATATCTGTCAAAACTGAAGATAATGCCTGATTAAGAGCTATATGCTGAGCAACATGCTCAAGAACTTTATTGTCAAACTTCTTCTCAGCTTTCTCAAGAATCTTTTCTGATGCAGAGGAATCGTCATGGAACTTGTTTACTGCCTCAACTAACTGTAACAAAATATGTTGAGAGGAATCAACTTTAATACCTAATGCTTCTGACAAAATATCCTTTGCATCTTCAATAATTTTATATTCCTTGTCCCTTTCTTCTTTTAGTTTCTTCTGCTTTTCTTTCTTTTGGAGGAGTTCACCAATGTTTTGCATTTGGTCTACTGAAAGATTTGCAAAGTCTAATTTTGGAATCTCTATCTCCTCATCTAAGTCTATATCCTCTTCTACATTCTTACTCAAAAATCTTGTACTCGGTTGAGCCTTAGGATCAACTTTTATTGCACTTAATGCCTTTGTAGAAGTTATTGTAGACATTGTAGGACTCGCTGTGAAAAATGATAAACTACCAACTGGAATACTTGAAGGGCTCAAAACTGAAGTATTCACAATTGTAGAATAAAAAATTGAAATACTTACTGAAGTATCCAAAACTGAGGTACTTACTACTGGAAAAATTGATATGGAAGTAGGTACTAAGTAGATACAGGAGACTGTAACTCGGTAAAAGAGATGGTAGTCATTTCTGTCGATGATACATTGAGTTGTGCTAGTGATGATTTGACATTTGATGTATCTATGGAAGTTGTCACAATCATACTTGAAGTTATCTCCGTGCTAGGTGTAGCAACTTTTGCTGGAGAGTGAGGAAGTGAGGCAATGACTTCTATAGCTATCCGAACAATATTATCTTCCTCATCACTTTGCTTGTCTACCTTGGTATCTTCTTCATGTTCATCAATGTCATCATCAATATCCTTGATTATCACAGTTTCGGCACTTGGTTTGTGAAGATTATAGATGTTTTTCCATGTGGCAGTGGCACTCTTCACAACCGACTCAATATCTTTGATCAAAATCAAACAACTGTTGAATTTGAGTGTCAACTTATTTTCATTATCTATCAATGCCTTATTAATTTCAGCATTTTTCAAACTTGGCATTAATTGCCTCAAGGTTTGAGCATAGATGTCCTTGACAGTTTGTCTTGCATTGGACCATCTCAACTTAATTTTGTTCAGTAGAATTCCTGGGATTTGAGAAGCTATCTCTTCAGGTGAGTATTTCCATTTTCCTATTTTCTTGACAACAGCATCTTCAATTTCCTTTCGCTCTTCCTCAGATCTGATTTCATATTTGAGAGACTTGAAGTTTGCAATTCCAGATTCTTCTCTCAAATCCTTGATCTTTTCTTTTAATGAAGGAGGAGGCCTTTTGAATACTATTTCTTCACTGTCTTTGCCTGCCTTGCCTCTTGCACTCCTTCTTGTAAATACTACAGAAGGTTTCTTGGGTGCCTTGGTGATAATTACTTTTCCTTTCTTCTTTGCTGGTACTTGTTCTCCTTCTTCCTCATCCTTTTTCTCTTCTTCTTCTTCAAAGTCCTCTCCTTTTTCCTCGGTTGACATTAGAAGTGTGCTAGCTTGTATTTTGGCCATCCTCTTTCTTCCTTTGTTAACCGCCTGTGGAAGCTTTATACTAAGCTCAATTCTCTCCTTAGCTTCTTCATATGTCCCAAAATATGGTGCCTTTGGATTAATAGGTTGATTAATTAGGGCTTCAATAATATTCTTGGTTTCATCAATATTTACCTCATAGGGAAGAGGTTTCACATGTACAATCCTTGGTTTTGCTGCCTGTATATACAGATTATCACAATCCACCATGAAACAAATATCATCTTTGTAATCTTCCACCAATTTCTGTGGAATCCAGAATCTATTGTTCATTTTCTCTTTAAATGATTCAAAATAGTTATCCGTTATGCTTTCAAAATTGTCACCCATTTCTGAAATGTATTCATTCATCTGATAAAGAACTGGCACATCTTTTCTCCATACTACCATGCCTTTTGATGGGAAAAACTTTTGAGCATAGAAAAATAAACAAACCAACAGTGAGCCAAACTTACATGGATTGTACTTTGAGGTTTGGATGCTCTCCATGTTCTTGTTGAACTGTTTCAACAAAAGATCTGCTAGGTCAAATGACAGATTGTTCTTTACAATTTTATATGCTAGGTCAACTGCTTCACACGGAACACTATTCTGCTGACTTGAACTGTATATCTTGTGAGCTACGATATGTATACCAAACTTCAATTCTACATCAGTAATTCTGCTTATCTTCATACCTCTACCATCCCACTCAGCTAGGGTTTTCTCTTCCAGTTTTGTCCGACCTAGGGTTTTTGTAGATTTTGCCTTGTCAAGCATGGGAAGACCAGTGATTCGGTGAATAATCTTCTTCGTAATCTCTACTGGTTGCTCAAGCCATATTTTACCTTCATGTACTCAGCTGAGGATATATCTGACCCATTTTATCTGAAAGCTCAGAGGAAAGTGTGTGATGTGAACTAAACCCTTATCTTCCAAATGTTAATTCTTCGGTTTGAGAACACCATCGACACATAGTTCCTCATGAATAGTATCTATCTCTAGGGTTCCAAGCTCTTGAATTGTACACTTAAAATGACTGTGAATATCATTAATAAGGAGTACCTTAGGAGGGATCCGAGATTGAGCGCCACTCGGGTCTAGGGTTCCGGCAACTGCAGGCATGAGTTTGAAATCTGGTGCTTTCCATTCTCCATGAACCAACATTTCCGAACCTTTCTTCACTTTAGCGCTGGATGATGCCATGGTAGCTCAGTGAACACAGTAAATTCTTCAAGGAAAGAGAATATCTTGCTAAAATATGCTCCGATATGCTTGATTGCACTAGGAGACTTTTGTTCGCGGTGAATAGTTAACTTGATGTCACTCCTTTTGTTAAAACTTTGTCATTAATGCTCAGTATGAATTAGGGTATTGAATTAGACAGGCTATCATCCACTATGAATTAATTGCTCGGTGAAGACTCCGCAACTCAGTGATCATACGAATTCATACTTCTCCGACCTTACTCGGTAACCAAATGAAGTTAGGTTACTCCCGACCTTGCTCGGTGGTAACTGATACCGACCTTCTTGTGATTGTGTTGTATCTTGCATACTGATTTGGATCTATCTTCCTTTCAGTTCAGGAACTATTTTGGAATATGTCTATGAAGATATAGTTCTAGTGCTTTCTTGGAGACTAGTTAGAGCTCATAAAGCCACTCCCTTCATTAGTGACTTTAGGATTGGTTTTCTCGGTAGGTTTAGGAATCCACTTCTATCTCATCTACTTCCTAATGTTATTTTCTTTTGCTTTCTTTTCATCTTCAATTTTGCCTAAATTCATGCAGTTTTTAGCTATGTGACAAGCTTAGTGCAATTATAACATCTTATGGTAGAATCCCTTTTTCTCAAGTGGTGCCTTACACAATTCATGCCAATGTATCCATATTCTCCATACTAATGACATCTACACCAAGTGTTGTAATCCCAACCAAACATTGCTTTAATAATTTGTTCCGCTGGATTGGGTGTTTTAGTTCTGCATTCTGATGCCTTATGACCTTGTTTGCTACATTTGTGACATATGCCTTTAAATCTTGGTTTTTCCTTGCATTCATTTGCTTTATGACCAAGCTGATTGCAATTGTAGCATTTTCCATTGAATTTTGCTTTTCCATTGCTCCAACATTTTTTTGAAGTATGACCAATTTTTCCACAGTGATTATAGGTAGGTTTCTGATTCTTTTGAGTACCTTGTTTGGAGGATTCACCTTCCTCTTTGTATCCAAGTCCTTCTTTTCCTTTTTGCCTATGAAGGTTTCGTTCATACACCTGATTCATATCTTCTTGAGATTTCAACATTCTCTCATTGATTTGCCTTTCAGCATCTAGCTCACTCATCACTCTTAAATTGATTTTCTTTTCAGATCTCAGCTCTTCTCTCATATTTTCATTTTCTGATCTTAGAGTCAAGATTTCTTCATTTGCATTGGAGATTTGATCAATAAGATTTTCTAGCTGAAGAGTTTTATTCTGGATTTCATTGTTCTTTCCATCTATTTCATCTTTCATCTTGTTTCTTTGTGTGAAGACTTCACATAATCTTGTTGACTGAATTTCCTGTTCTCTTTTCAATTTTCTCACTTCTTCTTGCAGAGATCCACTCTTTTCTAGAAGTTCTTTGATTGCATTGTTTGCTTCATTTGAGCTACTTGAAGGGAAAAAGTTTTCAATCTTTTATTCAACATATTGGCGGTCATTGATCTGATTTGCAAGTTCCTTCCTTCTTTTTAGGGAAAGGGAAAGATGCTCTCTTGCTTCTTTGAGTTGAGTTATGGCCATTTCCAGATCTAGCTTTTCATTCTCAATTACTTTGTTCAGTCTGAATATCTCCATTGTCCTGAATCTTTTCTCAAGCTATCAAACTTTATTCTGAGATCCACTGAGCTCTGATACCAATTGTTGGAAATATTCAAGACTATCTAGGTTACTGAGAGGGGAGGGGTGAATTAGTAACTTCAAAACTTT
The DNA here is from genome assembly GCA_027943335.1 of Chamaecyparis obtusa. Taxonomy (NCBI): domain Eukaryota; kingdom Viridiplantae; phylum Streptophyta; class Pinopsida; order Cupressales; family Cupressaceae; genus Chamaecyparis; species Chamaecyparis obtusa. The sequence continues at coordinate 342,796 of BSBK01001069.1, read as the reverse complement.
TAACAGATTCAGATCTTAATAATATTAGATTGATAATCTAACTACATGTATGAGTAACAGAAAGGATAAAACATTCATAACACTTAGAACACAGAGATTTGGTGACCCAGAAACCTTCCAAGTAGAAAGTAAAACTGGGGTGGGGATGATACCCACAAAACTTCAATACTGTAGTATAAAGTTTGCCGGTTAAGGCTTACAATGATCACTTCTGATGATCTGCCCTGTTAGGAGCAATAAGGACTACTAGGTCCACCTTGTTAGAGGTTTTACAAACATACAATGAAGTATGCACTCAGTTAAGAGATTTTTACAAAGACTGTTAAGTCTACCCGATTAAAGGATTTCAAGCTGATTCACCTGTTAGGATGAAACAGTAGATCTCTTACTTGCAACTGTACTTGCTGATTGAGATTCTCTGATGTACTGATCACCTTTTGTGATGGATAGACCTTTGCTGCTTCTTATACTACTGTAGCCCTTTGTAATTCACTTATCTCTACCTTTCTCTCTTTTTTTTATACTTCTCTATATCTTTTTTTTTGGATATGACATAAAACATTGTTTATATATCAATCTAAGTCAATTCCAAAACAATTACAAAGTCAGCTCTTAAACAAGTAAACACAAATATTACTGAGTCGGCCCAAATATAGTTACACAGTTACTGCAAACTAACTCGGTGACTTTCTAATACTCGGCGTCCACTGCGTTACTCGGCATCATCATGCACTTGGTAGAAGTGGAAGCTCGGTCCATACTAACCACTCGGTCATAGTTTTGAACTCGGTAAATACTGGAGACTTAGTAGATAAAGTGTTACTCGGTAGAAACTAAATTTTTTGTTTAACCGTGTAGCACTCGGTAAACACTGTGAAACTTTGCGAGCTCGGTATGCACTGTTCTGCTCGGTAAGCTCTGCTCTACTCGGTAAGCTCTGTTCTGCTCGGTATGTACTATTCTGCTCAATATGCACTGTTTAGAATAAGTTTTGTCACTAATGACAATCATGCTTAATGCCAACACTTTAGGCCCCCATACAACAATTTATCAAATCCCTGAATCAATATTTTCAAAAATCAACATTTATCAATTATATCAATTTCCTTGATCAAATCCTATTTTATCATTTTTTTATTATTTGCCTTGGGCTAACCATTTTATCCTAAGTCTTTATTTAATTAAAAGAAATATTTCCTCCCCTTTTATTAAATAAAAAGCCCCCACTTTTCCTCTTATCCTAAGTTGCACAAATAAAGCATTATTCTTATTTTATAAAAAGAAGAAAAGCACTTTTTGTCTCATATGGACACAAAAGTCAACTCTTATTTTCTCATTGGAGGATATTTGTACACATGGATTGCTCCTCTTTCAAGCTTCACCCTTGATTAAATCTTTTGCCTCTTAATCTTCATGGTCCATTCTTTCTCATTTCTTATAAAAGGAGAGCTCTCTTCCTCATTTGGATATCAATCTTTGTATGCTAATGTTATGCTGCAGGTTTTCTAAGTCACTTTGGAGCTTTTGAGATTTGGAGCATTCTTGGCTTTTGCATCTACATACTATTCTAGTCTCATTTCTTGCACTCTAGTTTCATTATCATGACATTCATAGTATAGATTTCATTTATGCTTTAGATTACTTCATCTAACTTAATTAGGAAGGCTTTGTAATCCTTACATCTTTCCTTTCATAGTTTAGTTTGTACTTTCATTTCTAGTTTGCATATTCATTTTAATCTAGTTTGCATTTGCATTTCATAGTGATTCTTAGGGATATTGGCATTCTTTCCCTTGTCTTCATTTGAATCTCTCGTTGTGTGGTTGACTAGCAAAGTCATTAGTTTAATAGCTCTAGCTGAGAGCAAACTTTAAATAATCTTGCAACTCCATACATAAAGAGCTCTAGGTCGCTTTCTAAGGTATCTCATTCATGGATTTCCTTGGATATAATGACTTAGAGAAGTGCACTATTTAGTGTGTACAGTACTTACATAAAATTAAGATAGATTTTTTTAATTAATTGATTATTTTCTATGATTACAACATGTAGTTTTCAAACCTTAAAATAAAAATATTGGCAGCATAAGAAAGTTTTGACTTCACAAACACGCAAACAATTTAATTTTAGTTTCAAACTTGAATGATAGTATTTGCAGCATAAATCTAACATCATCTATGATTTGATTTTACAAACACTTAAACAATATGATCTACTTTCAAACTTGAATGATAAATTTTGCATCATAAATCTAATGTCAACAATGATTTTAATATATGTGCAATGACACATTTATAGCCTTTGGCTACAATCTTTTGAACCTTGAAAAATAATTAAAGAATGATTTTGAAAGCCATTCTATCCTCATCCTTTGTAAATTATATAAAACTTTGCTTTCTTGCCATTTCTGTTTCTTACCTTGAGCTTCCATTTAAATAGAGGGCTCTCATATTCAATAATTACTTTAATTTGCTTTAAATAATCCTTATTATCTTTAAAAAGGAATAAAATATTGATATTATATGCACAAATTTTAGAATTTTATAATGCAATAACTCTTCCTATTCTAAAATATAATCCAAATGTTCAGATACAACAAATGGAGATTTAAACAAATGTGATTTATAAATGAAACAAAGTTTAACTCCATTGTGAAGTGGATGTGCTCCACTAGATGTGGTTGCTCAACAATCTACTTCAAAATTTTGGTAGTATACACATGTGATTTTAAAAACATAAATTTTGAAATGATTGAAACTTATAATTTTTTTAAAGTGGAGATGAACGGTGTGGGATTTCTTAGAAAATCAATGGTGGAGAATGAAAGAAGTTTTTCTTGGATCAAGGAGAAAGCGAAAAAATTGTTACAAGGATTAAACGATTCTTGTTTCTCGTGTCATTTAAAAATTATAAATGGATAATAAATGGAGAAATTTGTATGCAGGTGTGAAGTTGTTAACTACTTGATATATGTATTTAACTCAATGTAATTAGTTTATTTATTTTCTAAATGCAAGGAAGATAATAATGAGGTGGTTAAGTATTTTGTTGAGGTAGGTTGTTTCATTAATTTATTTTATATTTGAATAGATTTTTTAGTAATAATGATGGGAGGTGTTATGAGCAGTGGAACAAAAATTTAATTTGGGTGTTAGATTGAGCTAGGCTAATTGAATAGCATATATTTAATTAGTTTGGCCATAAAATAGATTAACTAAATAATATTATTATTTAGTTAATTAATTATAGATTATATTAATTAAATGGTATACTTAATTAATGATGATGAAATGTTATCATGAAATGATTTTAAGATGATTTTATGTGTGTACATTTTGTGCCTCTTTGAATGGTGTTGTGCCTAGTGGAAGTGATGTCGCTTCAATGAAGATAAGCACAAACATTTGGAGGGTTGGAACTAATGGTAGGATGACCTAGCCTTTTTGAGGAAATGGGTTAGATATGCCCCTGCAAGATTGTAGGCGGGTTGACACTACCCAGGTAGTCTTTGAAAGGATAACCAAGTCCATAGAGATGAAGGATGGATGAGTTTGAAGAGATAGGAAGGAGGGGTGGTTAGGTGTATGAATATTATGATGTGAAGAAGGAAGAGATACTTTTACTAGAGAATATGATGAAGATCATGATAGGAAAGATATACAACGAGTGAAGAGGATGGTAAATCCAAGGTGGCAGTGTGCCAAGTTTTTGAGAGACTGGTATCCAAGTAGGCATAAGACCTAATCCACCATGACATGGAAGATCAAGATGATATTTATGTCTCTACAAATATGCTTCATTTTGAGCACCACTTTGTGTTAAGGGCTTAGATTCATTGTTTCTCTTCATTATTCTTCTTTGTTTTTCTTTCAGTCTACACTCAAGTGCATATACTATATTAGGCATCACTTTTCCTTTGTTTCTATTTATTTTGGCATTAAAACATGCTATGTTGGTGTGTAGAAGAACTTGGGTGCCCAATTGATTCCTTTTAAACTCGATCTTAGCATCATAAAACTTTTTAATCTGATTCTCATTAGGTATTTTCTTATGTGGATACCAATCTTGAATTAATTTGATTTTTATTCTCATCAAATATTTTCCCCAATAGATGCCAAATTAAGGATTTGGATTCCTTTTTGCCAAATTGATGTTATTGAGGATTTTTTCTTATGGATGAAATTTTCTCCAATGGATGCAAAAATTGGGAAATTGATGACTCAGATACCAAAATTGAAGGTTTTTAAAATGTGACACCATAAACAAATGTGGTGTGAGCACTTGGAGTACTTTATGGTGATTTCTTTAAAAAAAAATTATCTTTCATAAATATTTTTCTATTCTTGAACATTGTGCCATAAAACCTTTGACTTTGGCATGTTTTCCATCATTCTATTTCCTTCTAAAACCATTTTTATTCAATCAATCTTGAATCTATACTATCAAACTTTTGCCTTTTCCATCTAGCTTTTTTTTGTCAAAAAGGCAAAAAAAACAACTTTTTGAAAATAGAAAGTTGTGTTTTTGTGCTTATAAATTGAATTTTCTTGTCTTGAAATCGGACCCTTTGCAGTAACTTTATGGCTGGATGAAAATCTCCATATTTTTATCTCTTAGTGAGTTGGAGAAGATCTTCCATAGACTTGATTGTTTCTGCCTCTACCTTTGCGTCTGCCACCATAGTCTTTCTTTAAATTACACTCTTTCTTTCCTCTACTTTTTTTAGTGTTTTCTTTAGAAATCAGAACTTGATAATCTTCATGATGAACAATCTACACACATTTTTACTAGACTAAATAGACCAACATCTAAGGACTTGTCTATTTTGAGAATAAAGATACCATTGGTGACATTGATGTGACAAGAATGACCTAACATTTGACTACATAGATGGTTGGTTTGGTCTTGAATTTTTTTAGGGTAACAAATTTGGGTACCATCACTTCTAATGAAAATAATTAGGCCATAAACCCATCTATCCCTTGTTCAATATCTTTGCATTTGATTAGAGCTTACCATTTGAGAAGACCTCCCCTGTAAACTTTTTGATTATACTATCCTACCCTCCGAGTGAAAATGCAAGAAAGACTCTTTGAAATTCATCCCAAGTATTCCCAGTGTAGGAATCCACTTGAGTTCCAAAACAATGTTTGTTACACTCATGAATACATAAAATATAGGGAAATCTATTTTTCAATCTCCTTTGAAATTTATTTAGTACTATGGAATTTCCTTGAACAATGGACTATACCCCTATCTAGAAGCAAGACTTGAAATTTTGGTGTTAAAAATAGATAAATAACTCAAACGAGAAGTTAATTTCTTGTTGATGAATCATGAAATTGTTGGTTCTGGTAAAGTCTATGAATGCTATTAATATTTTTTCAAGAAACCCATTATCTTAAGAGCGTGTAGGGTGTTAATCCCAAAAAATGCATGAGAAGAGATGGTTGGATATCTCATGATTCCTCATCTAGCTCATTGATGATCTCTAACACTTCTTCTTTCTCACTAGGCCCTTCAATGTAGAAAAAAATTATCAAAGCATAACCCTTTGGCTCTTTTCTCTTTGATTTGTTAAGGACTTAGTCTAGTAGGTTGAGGAAATTATTGTTTTGGAGAGCTCTTGTCATTTATGCTTATGAACCCTTGCCTTCTATTGGCCAAAACCTTTTACTCTACCTACCTTACCATAATCAATATTTGGGAGATAAAAATTGGATTGAACCTACATAATTCATAGTTGATATGTTTTATTGACCCCATAGATATAGTTCATTTATATTTTCATCTTAACATGCTCTACTCTTTCTATTTCCATAGTTTGATGATCTAGTTGAAGTACCTATTCATTAAAATATTGTCATAATGTGTTGTGAGTTCCTCTTGGAAAAATATACCATGTGACAAAATATCCCTTCTTTTTCCTCTCAGAAATAGCCAACAATACTGAATTAATTAATCCAGTTTCAAATATAAAGATGTCATTGCAAAATTTTGTTGACATGAAACATGATGAAGATAATTGAAATGCTCCATTTGGCATAACCTATGCACCAGATCCTTGCCATCAAATTTTGTGTTTAAAGCAAGACCATCATACCAATATAATTATGTGTATGATGGTCTTGCTTTAAACACAAAATAAAACAAGAAGCTTCATCTCACTTAGGAAACACTTTTGCATCCCAAGTTGAAATTTTTATCATAACTTCGGCCTGGATCTAATGTTTTTAGGAAAATTCTAAGAAATTTGCTAATTTGCAGTTTTACGAGAGAATTTGGTGAAAATTTTAAATTTGCAATAACTCCTTCAAAATTGCTTCAAATGTCTCAAATTTGGACTCTAGTAACTTCAATATATCCTTGATCAACCATCTAAATTGTAAGAAAAAAGAGATGTGTTTCACAATTTGATCTCCTAAATGTAATGTTTTGTTTCTTGCCTTCATGATAAAATCATGCGTTGATACCATTTGTGATGAAATAACTTGCACAATAGAAGAACATGATAGAAAAATATTTGGAAATACAATAGAAATACTTGCAAATGCTCAATAATAATAACTATTTCTAGAGAGAAAACCTCTATAAGTCTTAACAAGAAGTAGAATTTTCCATTTAATGACGAACTATTCACTACCTCTTATATATACCCTACTTATGCCTTGGGTGCCACCCAAACCAACCAAACTACCTATATAAAAATATATTCATGATCATATAACTTAAGAGTTATGTTGGTGACGAGTCAGCCACAAATTGATGGGTTAAGGGTGTTGTATAAAGGAAATAAATGCAGTTGATTCATCTTTGTAGGTTGTATGATGATTTGAGCTATAAATTTATCTGTAAAGGGTTTCCTCATACAATTCAAGAGTAAATGATGATTGACATTTCTGAAAGCACCACCAAAGGGCTTTAGCCCACTTGATAAGTACTGTTAAATTCTATGAGGCTTCTATGGATCATTTTTAGAAGTACAAGTGATTCTTGACGTCTTTATCCCTGATTTTACATATTCATGTTCGCAAATAACAGGGTTTGTTTCTTAGATTTCTTCGCAAGGCCTAGATAAAATTTTATTTACATCTTCATATTGAGTTTTTTTATTCAAAGACTTTTAAAACATTTGAACATTGTCTAGTTGCATGTTTCCTGTATCCCGAATTGTTGTTTGGAAGAGGTTGCACTTTTCTCTTATTTTGTCTATTGTCTCTTGTTGCATGTGATAATTGGTCACTGGCCAAGGTTAGTTGGATATCTATGTTATGATTTGTCTCACACAATTTTTTTGACTTTGACATAGAGGAGTTATGTTGATACTTTAAACCAATGATGAATGGAACTGATCTATACTTGGGCTATTTTGCACAGGTTGCTTGCTATTTTCATTCAAAATACCATGCAGATAAGTCAAGCACATACAAAAAGAATGGTGATCTCTCCTCTTTCAAGTGTTTTCGTGGATACTAGGTTTAAATTTCTTTATGGAATTCTTATTGTCATTCAAATACTGACAAGTTTATCTTAGTTTCTGGGCACAAAGATTTACTAGTAGTGATCAAAACTACTGTAATTCAGGATTCTAATTAAATTTTTACTACAATCATTTTCATACCTTAGTTCATAAGGAAGGATAGAATTAAGTGGGTAGGCATGAGGTGATCATGTCCATTTTTTTCTTCATGTTGAATCCATGGGGTCTTCGTTGAATTTTTGGAACATTGGTCTTCTGCTCATTTACTAGATTACCAGAACTAAGGCATTCTTTTTAGTGTAGAGTAATAATCATTGTCATTTATGTATTGGGATGGTGACACTAGTATAATTTACTATGGTAGGTAAAAAATTTGAAATCCAATATGGTTCTGGCTCAATGTCTGGATTTTTGAGCCAAGATCATGTCAGACTTGGGAACATGCTTGTTGAAGATCAGGTTAGTCATATGCTTAAAAGTTGTGATAAATTTATCATCCTATGGCTTTGATGACAAAAGAATATAAGTTCCGTATACTTTTCATCATGGTGTAGGTTTTTGCTGAGGCTACAGATGAACCAGGTCTAACATTCCTAGCTGCTAAGTTTGACGGTATACTGGGCCTTGGGTTTCAGCAAATTTCTGTGCAAAATGTTGTACCAATTTGGTGAGCTCCCATCATTGTATTTTGTGTAAGATAGAAGTATTATGTTGTTTCCTCAGATAGAATAGTGTTCAAATTAACATTCAACTTATTTAACCGGTTAATAGTTTATTGAACGAAGACTACTGATTTTCATTTTAACCAAAATTTAGATCCCTTGGGTCAAGGTCCAAATTAATGGATTTAATAAACCCGAGATTGTGCTAAGTTTGTCAGAAATTGTTGCAGCTATTCAAACCTGGTTACACTAGAAGCTGGTTTATATGGATTGAGTTATTATCTCATGTTTATCAAATTCCTTCTAAGTTCGTAGGTGTCACCATATATGTATTGTCTTTTCATAATGAAACCAATCAAGCAGCAATCATTCTGGCTAAATTTTTCCAAGTGAATTAGGTAATTGGATTTTAGTTTTTTCTTTCAACAGGTATAACATGATCAATAAAGGTCTTGTGAAAAAACCCATTTTCTCATTTTGGATGAATCGAAATACTGATGACGAGGAAGGAGGAGAAATTGTGTTTGGAGGTGTTGACCCAAAGCACTTTAAGGGTGAACACACTTACGTCCCTGTTACACATCAGGGCTATTGGCAAGTTGAGTCTTGAGAATGCCAATTACCATTATTATCTTCTTGTGAACTATTGACAATTGGAATCACTCATTTTGCTTATGAATTGCCTATCATGTTGTTTTGCAGTTCACTATGGGAGACGTATTTATTGGTGGGAAATCAACTGGTAATGCATATGTTTCCAATATATTTAGCTGACTTGCTCATGTATATTTCAAGAACTAGGACAAAATACTAAGTAGAATGTTCATTTTTGCAGGATATTGTTCTGGCAGTTGTGCTGCCATTGCTGATTCTGGAACTTCATTGTTGGCTGGACCATCTGTAAGTTTTTATTTTTTGGATATTTAAATCAACATGCTATTGAATCTGGATGGGCTTCTGGCCAAAGTATGCAGTGTTATTTAAAACAATGGGTTGGGTTAGTTATAGTGAGAAAACGGGTCACAATAAATTTCAATGGGAGACATTAACGTGCATGAAAGCTGCAGACTGGGGCATTGGGTAGGTCGAGAAGCATGGGGCATTGGAATAGGAATGTTTTTGATTGACTCTCATAGGGACTGGAATGGATGGGTCCTGCTTAAGGTACGTCGAGGTGGCATATTCATGATGGATACAGATGGTTTATGGCCTTGGCTGGCACCTGGGACTGTATGGGTTTTAGGCACTAGTGCATGGATGATTGTGCATTGGGATTGTATTGATCATTCGATTTGACTGAGATTTAAGTATTTGAACATCTCATGTGAAATTTTATTAAGACAAAAAAAATCAAATGTCAACTTCTCTATTTCTGTTTCTGCCTATTTCTTCTAAGTGACAATGTTTCGATTGCAAACCAGAGGCTTTTCACCTATGTATCTATGATTAAAGTAGATGATGACCATGTGGGAATACACATCAACATAAATTAGATTCTCCAAAATTTCACATAGAAGAATAGTATAGCAAGTCAAAAAGAATAAATAAAAAGTACCATGTTTCAGAAGAGATAATCATTGTCAGATGAAGCATAGGCCTTTAAAAACCAAGGGTTTTCAGCATACTACAATAATAGAAATGAAATGGTACATTGAAGAATAATAATGTAGAGCTGAAAGACATCTAATCAAAGTATGGAATTCAGGTAAAATAAGAATATGAAAGAGCTTAGAGCTCCCAGCTACCATCCCAAGTTCCAAGCTCTCCCATCCCATGCGTGATTAGAGAAAGTGTTTGCACCTTTGTGGGGACCATGGTTACCTTGGAGAGTGTTTTCCTCTGAATTTAAAGTCTCATTTCAAATCAGTTTTTTCCATGATACAAATCGAATCATTGTGAAAGGTTTGCTACATCAGTTCAACACTGTTCATAGAAAAGATTGTTTGGTCTTTTTCCCATTAAGAAGGAAAATGGCTATTGTCTTAGGATGGAAACCTGGCTAAATATTCCATAAATGAAATAGATAATAAACTAAGGCTTCTCAAAAAATTTCCTCCACGTATTTATGGGGAGTCATTTAAGACCTAAATTATTGAAAATCTACATGTGAGAAGATTGGTTATTCTCAACACTTGTAGATGTTCTTATGATGCCAAAAGTATACTTCATCCCCACCTTTACCATCAAACAAGAAAAATGGATTGTTTTACGAGGAGGCTTTTGGAGTATGGAAAATAATAGGTTTATTCATGAAACATTTTCCCCTACTTTCAATCACACAAATGATCCTTCAAGTGTAGTTTGAGTATGGGTTAGGATAATCATACTCGGGATCAAAGAAACAAATGCTCCAGCCTAATTAGGTAATATTATTTCATCAAATATTGATCAAATGATTTTCACATTAGCAACTAATGCTTAACAAATAGTAGCTAGATACATATCAAGGGAAAGCAAAAGCCTTAGCTGAAAGCTGAATCCATGATTCTCCAACTCAAGCACTTCTTAAAAAAGTGAAAGTAGACAAAAATTCACCAAAAATACCCCCATGATTCAAATATGGAGAAGTTTGGAGAGGAAATGACATATATGGGTACACATGGATTTAGGAGAAACATCTTTGTAGATCTTGTTAGATATAGGAGGCACTGAGCGGGGGGTTGAATCAGTGTAAATAAGAAATGAACCAATTCAACCAATAATCTTATTATGTTTTTAAACAACTTCCATACAATCACACATGCAATAGAAGTAAAACAATTTAAGAATCCACAAAGCATAACACATAACACCACTATTTTTATTGTGGAAACCCTTGTAAGAGGGTGAAAACCACAGTGGGGATGACATCCATGAATCTCTTCACTATAGCTAAAAGAGTTTCCCTATTAGAAGCTTACAATACCCTGTCAAGGGTTCACCTAGTTAGAAGTGACTAGTACCTTGTTAGAAGTACCAAAAGATCTGTGAGGATCTACCTCGCAAGAGAATTTAGAAATCCAGTTAAGAAGTCACCCTATTAAAGGTTTTATACAAAAGACATGTTTTGATTACGTAAAATTAAGTTTTGAAAGGACCTGAAACCTTGTACAAGAGCATTAAAAAGATATGGCAATAAAAGACCAATACAACTGTGGTGCCCCACCAAACAAACCAAAGGAACAAACCATAGTTCCTACCAAGTGAAACAACAAAACCAAACAAAGGGCAATCAAGATTTCTATTTTTGCCCATCTTTATGAGAACGTAGGTTCATATCAAAAGAAGGCGTGGAAGATTTACATTTCTTTCCCTTAACTGTTGTCCATCCACCCTCCACCAAACCAGCAGCCTTCTGCCAAGCCATAAAATCCACAGTAGGGAGAGGAAAAGCACTTCTACTAACACTCACAGGAGAAGCATGGACAGGCGACTGCATAGCCCCAATAGTCAGGATAGCATCAAAACCAGAGACAACAAGAGAAACATCAGACCCAGGGACACCCACAACTGTTTGGTTAGTAATAGCAATAGAAGGGACAGCAGCCACCGGCTAAACCAAAACGTCATCAACAGGGACAACACCATCACCATCCAAGGCATTATCAGTCTTGTTAGGAAATTTTTCTGTCATAGCAAAAATCCTTTTAAAATGGCCTCCTCCTTGCAAATGTTTTTGTAAAATGTCCTGCCCTGTGTTCTTCACATTGTCACCAAGCTCTAGTTCAAATTGCACGTGTTGAATTGCAAAACCCTGAAAGTTATTCAAGTTCTAAGGTCTACAGGGAAATTATCTCAAAATCTACCACAGTGTCGAAAACCCACAGTATTTTTAAAAATCCATGATGTTTTCGGTCTGTATGAAAACCCTTGTTGTTTTCGACCTGTGCCTTCTACCTTTTGTGCGCTTATCTTTCGGTCTGTCGATAATCCTATGTGTTTTCGATCATTCGCCATTGTGAAAACCTTCGATATTTTTGATCTTTCACCGAAAAGCTTGTGTGTTTTTGACCTTGCATTTCTTCTTTTCTGTCGGCACTCCTTGTTCATCTGTCTTAACTGTGCAAGTGCGATGATGTGGGGCCAGATTCTTCAAGCGGCAGAGGGAGGAGATCAACAGTCGGCGTGTGATCGCATGGAATATTCTCACCCCATGCTATCATGCGCCTGTCGTTGATCTTATTTGTTTCCAGTGTTTCTTCAGTGAAGTGGGCCTGGTGTCAGAGGGGAGACAGGGGGGCATGTTCTTATTTGTTGTCGCATGGTCGCATGTCAGACTTTTCTGACATGCGATCATGCGACCACTTGCCACATGTCCCTGCGGCTCGGTGGCATTTCATGATGTGGGGTCTTCCGGTGGATCCAAGATGTTACACTCGACTGGTGTTCTCTTTTCATTGGCTGGCAGGTGGTGATGTGGCAGCCTAGGGTTGGTTGTCGCATGATTGCATAGCCCAATTTTTGGCTATGCGATCATGCGATCGCTTGCCACGTGTCCCTGGGGCTCGGTGGCAGGTGGTGATGGGGCATCTTTCAGATGCTGAGGTGGCAATGTTCCATTGGCCGGTAGGTGGTGATGTGGCAATCTCATGGCCTTGTCGCATGATCGCAAGGGCCATTTCTGGGCTATGCAATCATGTGACAACGGTTTGGTGTCGTGGTTGCGGACTTGTGCGGTGGGACCTGTCTGCTTGGTAGCATTGATGTGTAAATTTTTAGTTGGTTGAGCCGAATGGTAATGTGGAATTGCAGTGGGACCTGACATCCGTATAAAATCAATGGTTGGTGTAAAAGCTTATGAAGTGTGTCAGATCTATGAGATTATGAGACGGCCGTGGATTTTCCTGCATGGGCTTGGTTGAATTTCTTGGTGTTTTTGGCGGTGTGGATAAAATATTTGGCGGCCCAACAAAATCTTCTTCCTATCGCTAGTTCGCGTGATGTTTTAGTGGCAGCGCTATTATTTCTGCGAGCTAGCGAAATGTCTTAAAGGGTTATTTTGACATGTGCAGTCGTGTGTTCGCTGAATCTAACTGAGGTTTAGACTTTCATTCTGCGACTGGGATTTTCCTTTATCGTGTGTTCGCTGAAAGTAACCCAAGGTGCCTGGATGAGTTAAAGTCATGAACCTGGGAAGATAGGAGGATCTGATGGTGGGGACTTAGTGTTGGTCTCAGTGTGATTTGTGGATCGCCGATGCGCTGTTAGTTCTCAGTGGTGACATGACAACTGGCAGGGTGCATGTTAGTGGCTTGTCGCATGTTCGCATGAGCCAGCTTTCCAGCTTGCGAACATGCAACAAACCCTTTTGTGGCAGCGTCGGCAGTTGTGAAGAAGGCAAGGGGAAGTGGCAGGTTGCATATTCACATAGACCATTTCTGGGCTATGCGATCATGCGACAACTGTTTAGCATCGCCATTGTGGAGTTAACCCGAGGTGTTTGGATGTTTTAAAAACTCAAGCCCGTGAAATGCATGGTGACCGTTTGAACTTGCAGAAAGTTTTTGCAAAAGGAAGGACTGGTTTTAAATGCTATCTTGGCCAGATTTGACTAGTTTGGTGGTGTTTGTTGCTTCGATGTGATCCAAAATGTTTTACAGTTGTTTGTAGGGATTTGTACCGTAAAGGAATGATTTCAATCTTGGCTCAAGAAGTGTTTGCAGGTGGTTGATTAGACTGGTTTTTATGGCAATCTCCTGGTCTTATGGCCTGATCTTAATATCAGTCTTAGATCTTTTCTCTTTGCGTGGCCTAACTTTCTTTCCCCTGCAATAAATTTTTTACCGTTTCCAATTAGTTTAGCTGTTGTAACCTATACCCTAGCTGTCTGAAGCTTGTCGCATCCTATCTTTGGGATTCCAGGGCAGCTAGTGGTATAAATTGTCAAAAAAATTTACTTTGTGGGGGTTCCAACTTCAAAGTTTTGAAGTGTTCCCAGTCCTAGATCTGAGATTGTAACACTTTGGCATTCGGTATTCTGTTGATGATAGAGAAAAAGTTCCAGGTCCAAGTTGTAATTTGCAAGCTTGACTCCTCTGGTTTGATTGTTTACACTTAAGAATTCTTCATACTTAATACAAATACATGACTCTTATCTCTCCTTTGTGTCAACTTAGATAGGTTCTAAACTTTCTAGTCCTCTGCCTAATGTTTTATGTATATGTATCCATTCTTGAGTTCTAATCCAAGATTAGATGAAATGATGCTTTAGATGGGACATAGGTCTATCTTGTTGTCTATGTAAGGATATCTCATAAGTAGTAAAGGGGATTATAGGTGTGTTTATAGCTTGGAATCTCAACTATTGTCTAGTGTGTGTGTAGCATTCCTATTTTAGGAGATCTTGCCCAATGGATGAGGCACTGGCCTAAATGATTATCTCTTTATCAACAAATACTGATTGTTGTTGTTATGATCCCAAAAGCATAAATTAAGAACCATTCCTTAAGTTTGTAGTATTTGGTTGTGTAAGGTTCCACTCCATAGTAATGGAGAGTCAATGAGTGTGTGGTTAACACTTAGTACTTTCTTACTATCCTGTTATCTGTTATTCAAACCTAGTTCTTGGTGTATGAAATATATTTTATACTATGTTAGGTGCACCCACCTTGGTTTTGGAGAGCCAGAAGCAGAAGAGGGCATATTAAGTCCCTATAGTTGGTCCAGTTACCCTAAGACCTCATAACATTTTCGAGTTAACCATTCCTAAAATCCATCTAAGGGTATATAGGCTGCCTATAAAGAGCACAAGCGTCATTTTGGACACCAACAAGATGGCAACTCTGCTGGGGAGAAACAACAAATCTTGTTAAGGAAATCATAATCTCTGGTGGCCATTGGAAAGAGTCAGATAGACAAAATTAGCATTTGCAAAATTTTCTCACCTAGTTGTGAGTGGCGGCTCTGATTTATCTCTGTTTGATCAGTGTTCCTTTTGATAAACAGTGAGTTACTTGGAGTTTTGTATTGGTTGGGAGCGACTCTACATTGCAAAGTCTGATGGAGTTCCATGGTGAGCTCAAGAAATGCCCTGCCTTCCAGTCAACAAAGTTTTCTGCTACAAAACTTTCAGGTATTTATGATTACAATATTTCCCTATCAAGTATTTAGTGCTAGTATAAAGGGAAGACTTAAATAAGATGAGGAGCTCTCATCCTATTTCAAATCAAATGAAAAATTAGGGGAAAAGTTAGTCTAGGCTGCTTGGTTTCCTCAAGTTGGATAGACCTCTGAATTATGTTCTTCCAAAGTCCCCTCATTCTTTCCCTGGTGAGCTTTTGGGTTTGATTCCTGCTTTTGATTCTAAGTTTGATTCAGCAGTCAGACAAGTCCTAGCATTTTATATATTTATTATAGAATATCAAATTTTGGATGAGGATGTTAGCATGATATTTTTTGGGAGATCCCTCAAGGGAGTTGCATCTAATTGGTATCTAAATCTGCCCCCAAAATGCATTTCTTCTTTGACTAATTTTAAGGGGTTGTTTTTAGAGGAGTTTGCTGATGATGATGAATGGGAAAGGTTGCAAAGAGACCATCGGCAAAAGGGAAATGAATGTTGTATTCTAGAACAATCCATTTCTAGTGCTGAGGGTACTTCTTTTGATGAATCTTTGTTAGAGGAGTATTTAGATTTTGGCAGTGAGCAAGAATCAGAGTCAAGGTGTGCAGGATCCTCCATTCATTTAGAGATGTCTGAATATGATTTTAGTGGCTATTTAGGTGAGGATGATGAAGGTAGTGATGCTGATGTGTCCTCATGTGAATCAGATGAGGCATGGGAGGAAGAGAGTAATGGTGGAAGTGAACACTCCTTCAGTGAGATGTATGAAGACAAGGAAGTGGTGTTTGAATGTGAGATCAGTGAGTCTTCATATGGTTTTGATTTTTCTTCATGTGCTATAAGTCTCCATGAGGTTGAGATGGGTACTGATTTTAAATTGTTTTCTAATGCTTTATATGATGAAGAATTTGACTATGAGCCCATTTTTTGTCATGATGTTCAACAAGGTGCATTGCATGGAGTTATCAATCCATTGTTTGAAGAACATGTGGAGGTCTCAGATTCAGTTGAATCAGGATGCCCATTTTCCATCTGTGGGTATCAATCTGACTTTTCATTTGAGGTCTAGCTGGTTACACCCGTGGAAATGCAAAGACAGGGTCTAGATGAGGCCTTTCAGCAAGCAGAGTATGAGTTCTTTGTGTTTCCAATTGGTGGCATACATGAATTAGTGGAGAAGAATAGGCTCTTATCTGATAGTGTTGTTCATGGGTATACTGAATTGTATCTTCAAAGTGAGCAAGATGTAGAGAGTGCCAAAAAATTTTACATGCACTGTGAAGAAAGCTACTTTGTTCTACCTGATATGCTGGTTGAACATGTTGACAAGCCTATGGAGACAAATGAAAACAAAATGTCTGGTGTGCCTCATGAAGGAAGAAATGAAAATCAGATTTTTAACAGAGGCAAAAATTAACTCATGTTTGTTGCTGAAGGTTTTTATAAAAAATGTACATTCTGTAAATATCTTTCCCTTTCATATTGTGTGCTTTTCCTTCTTGTTCCTTGTGTTTTTTGAGTTTCCTATTTTTGTCCAGTGGTTGGTCTGCTCTCCCAGTGATTCTGAATTCTTGCCATGCCTGCAAGAGACATGCATCCCCAACTAGAGCCACTGTTAGGCCATTTTTCTGTCATAGCAAAAATCTTTTTAAAATTGCCTCCTCCTTGCAAATGTTTTTGTAAAATGTCTTACCCTGTGTTCTTCATGTTGTCACCAAGCTCCAGTTCAAATTGCACATGCTGAATTGCAAAACCCTCAAAGTTATTCAAGTTCTAAGGTATGCAAGGAAATTGTCTCAAAATCTACCACAGTGTCGAAAACCCATAGTATTTTTAAAAATCCATGATGTTTTCAGCCTGTGTGAAAACCCTCATTATTTTTGACCTGTGCCTTCTGACTTTTGTGTGCTTATCTTTCAGTCTGTCGATAATCTTGTGTGTTTTCAATCATTCGCCATTGTGAAAACCTTCGATGTTTTCGATCTTTCACCGAAAACCCTGTGTGTTTTCGACCTTGCATTTCTTCTTTTCTATCGGCACTCCTTGTTCATCTGTCTTAACTGCGCAAGTGCGATGATGTGGGGCCAGATTCTTCAAGCGGCTGAGGGAGGAGATCAACGGTCGACGTGTGATCGCATGAAATATTCTCACCCCATGCGATCATGCGCCTGTCATTGATCTTGTTTGTTTCCAGCGTTTCTTCAGTGAAGTGGGCCCGGTATCAGAGGGGAGACAGGGGGGCATGTTCTTATTCATTGTCACATGGCTGCATGTTAGATTTTTCTGGCGTGCGATCATGCGACTGCTTGCCACATGTCCCTGCGGCTCGGTGGCATTTCATGATGTGGGGTCTTCCGGTGGGTCCAAGATGTTACGCTGGGCTGGTGTTCTCTTTTCATTGACTGGCGGGTGGTGATGTGGCACCTTGGGGTTGGCTGTCACACGATCGCATAGCCCAATTTTTGGCTATGGGATCATGCGACCGCTTGCCACGTGTGCCTCAGGCCCGGTGGCAGGTGGTGATGAGGCGTCTTCTAGATGTTGAGGTGGTAGTGTTCCATTGGCCGGCGGGTGGTGATGTGGTGGTCTCATGGCCTTTTTGCATGATCACAAGGGCCATTTCCAGGCTATGTGATCATGCGACAACGGTCTGGTGTCGCGGTTGCAGATTTGTGCGGTGGGACCTATCTGCTCGGTGGCACTGATGTGTAAATTTTTGGTTGGTTGAGCCAAATGGTAATGTGGAATTGCGGTGGGACCTGACATCCATATAAAATCAATGGTTGGTGTAAAAGCTTATGAAGTGTGTCAGATCTATGAGATTATGAGACGGCCATGGATTTTCCTACATGGGCCTGGTTGAATTTCTTGGTGTTTTTGGCAGTGTGGATAAAATATTTGGTGGCCTGACAAAATCTTCTTCCTGTCGCTAGTTCGCATCATGTTTTAGTGGCTACACTATTATTTTCATGAACTGGTGAAATGTCTTCAGTCGCCAGTTCGCTAGATGACTTAAGGGGTTATTTTGACATGTGCAGTCATGTGTTCGCTGAATTTAACTGGGGTTTAGACTTTCATTCCGTGACTGGGATTTTCCTTTGTAGTGCGTTCGCTGAAAGTAACCCAAGGTGCCTGGATGAGTTAAAGTCATGAACCCGGGAAGATAGGAGGATCTGACGGTGGGGACTTAGTGTTAGTCTTAGTGTGATTTGTGGATCACCGATGTCTTGTTAGTTCTCGGCGGTGACATGACAACCGGCAGGGTGCATGTTAGTGGATTGTCGCATGTTCGCATGAGCCAGCTTTCTGGCTTGCGAACATGTGACAAACCCTTTTGTGGCAGCGGCAGCATCAGCGGTTGTAAAGAAGGCAAGGGGAAGTGGCGTGTCGCATGTTCACATAGCCTATTTCTGAGCTATGCGATCATGCGACAACTATTTGGCATCGCCATTGCGGAGTTAACCCGAGGTGTTTGGATGTTTTAAAAACTCAAGCCCACAAAATGCATGGTGATCGTTTGAACTTGCAAAAAGTTTTTGCAATAGGAAGGACTGGTTTTAAATGTTGTCTTGGCCAGATTTGACTGGTTTGGTGGTGCTTGTTGCTGCGATGTGGTCCAAAATGTTTGACAGTTGTTTGCAGGGATTTGTACCGTAAAGGAATGATTTCAATCTTGGCTCGAGAAGTGTTTGCAGGTGGTTGATTAGATTGGTTTTTATGAAAATCTCCTGGTCTTATGGCCTGATCTTAATATCAGTCTTAGATCTTTTCTCTTTGGGTGGCCTAACTTTCTTGCCCCTAGAATAAATTTTTGACTGTTTCCAATTGGTTTAGTTGTTGTAACCAATACCCTAGCTATCTAAAGCTTGTCGCATCCTATCTTTGGGATTCCAGGGCAGCTAGTGGTATAAATTGTCAAAATTTTTGACTTTGTGGGGGTTCCAGCTTCCAAGTTCTGAAGTGTTCCTAGTCTTGGATCCGAGATTGTAACACTTTGGCATTCGGTAATCTGTTGATGATAGAGAAAAAGTTGCAGGTCTAAGCTATAGTTTGCAAGCTTGACTCCTCTGGTTTGATTATTTACACTTAAGGATTCTTCATACTTAATACAAATACATGACTCTTATCTCTCCTTTGTGTCAACTTAGATAGGTTCTGAACTTTCTAGTCCTCTGCATAATGTTTTATGTATATGTATCCATTCTTGAGTTCTAGTCCAGGATTGGATGAAATGATGCTTTAGATGGGACATAGGTCTATCTTGTTGTCTATGTAAGGATATCTCATAAGTAGTAAAGGGGATTGTAGGTGTGTTTATGGCTTGGAATCTTAGCTATTGTCTGGTGTGTAGCATTCATGTTCTAGGAGATCTTTCCCAATGGATGAGGCACTAGCCTAAATGATTATCTCTTTATCAACAAATATTGATTGTTGTTGTTATGATCCCAAAAGCATAAATTAAGAACCATTCCTTAAGTTTGTAGTATTTGGTTGTGTAAGGTTCCACCCCATAGTAATGGAGAGTCAATGAGTGTGTGGTTAACACTTAGTACTTTCTTACTATCCTGTTATCTGTTATTCAAACCTAGTTCTTGGTGTATGAAGTATATTTTATACTATGTTAGGTGCACCTTGGTTTTGGAGAGCCAGAAGTAGAAGAGGGCATATTAAGTCCCTATAGTTGGTTCAGTTACCCTAAGACCTCATAACATTTTAGAGTTAACCATTCCTAAAATCCATCTGAGGGTATATTGGCAGCCTATAAAGAGCATAAGCATCATTTTAGACACCAACAAGATGGCGACTCTGCTGGGGAGAAACAACAAATCTTGTTAAGGAAATCATAATCTCTGGTGGCCATTGGAAAGAGTCAGATAGACAAAATTAGCATTTGCAAAATTTTCTCACCTAGTTGTGAGTGGTGTCTTTGATTTGTCTCTGTTTGATCAGTGTTCCTTCTGATAAACAGTGAGTTACTTGGAGTTTTGTATTGGTTGGGAGAGACTCTACATTGCAAAGTCTAATGGAGTTCCATGGTGAGCTCAAGATCTGCCCTGCCTTCCAGTCAACAAAGTTTTTTGCTACAAAACTTCCAGGTATTTATGATTACAATGTTTCCCTATCAAGTATTTAGTGCTAGTATAAAGAGAAGACTAAAATAAGATGAGTGGCTCTCATCCTATTTCAAATCAAATGGAAAATCAGGGGAAAAGACAGTCTAGGCTGCTTGGTTTCCTCAAGTTGGATAGACCTCTGAATTATGTTCTTCCAAAGTCCCCTCATTCTTTCCCTGGTGAGCTTTTGGGTTTGATTCCTGCCTTTGATTGTAAGTTTGATTCAGCAGTCAGACATGTCCTAGCATTCTATAGATTTATTATAGCATATCAGATTTTGGATGAGGATGTTAGCATGATGTTTTTTGGGAGATCCCTCAAGGGAGTTGCATCTAATTGGTATCTAAATCTGCCCCCAAAATGTATTTCTTCTTTGACTGAGTTGAAGGGGTTGTTTTTAGAGGAGTTTGCTGATGATGATGAATGGAAAAGGTTGCAAAGAGACCGTCAGCAAAAGGAGAATGAATTTTGTATTCCAGAGCAATCCATTTCTAGTGCTGAGGGTACTTCTTCTGATGAATCTTTGTTAGAGGAGTATTCAGATTTTGGCAGTGAGCAAGAACCAGAGTCAAGGTGTGCAGGATCCTCCATTCATTCAAAGATGTCTGAACATGATTTTAGTGGCTATTCAGGTGACGATGATGAAGGCAGCAATGCCGATGTGTCCTCATGTGAATCAGATGAGGCATGGGAGGAAGAGAGTAATGGTGGAAGTGAACACTCCTTCAATGAGTTGTATGAAGACAAGGAAGTGGTGTTTGAATGTGAGATCAGTGAGTCTTCATATGGTTCTGATTTTTCTTCATGTGCTGTAAGTCTCCATGAGGTTGAGATGGGTACTGATTTTAAGGTGTTTTCTAATGCTTTATATGATGAAGAATTTGACTATGAGCCCATTTTTTGTCATGATGTTCAACAAGGTGCATTGCATGGAGTTATCAATCCATTGTTTGAAGAACATGTGGAGGTCTCAGATTCAGTTGAATCAAGATGCCCATTTTCCATCTGTGGGTATCAATCTAACTTTTCATTTGAGGTCTAGCTGGTTACACCAGTGGAAATGCAAAGACAGGGTCTAGATGAGGCCTTTCAGCATGCAGAGTATGAGTTCTTTGTGTTTCGAATTGGTGGCATAGATGAATCAGTAGAGAAGAATAGGCTCTTAGCTGATGGTGTTGTTCATGGGTATACTGAATTGTATCTTCAAAGTGAGCAAGATGGAGAGAGTGCCAAAAAATTTTACATGCACTGTGAAGAAAGCTACTTTGTTCTTCCTGATATGCTGGTTGAACATGTTGACAAGCCTATGGAGACAAATGAAAACAAAATGTCTGGTGTGCCTCATGAAGGAAGAAATGAAAATCATATTTTTGACAGAGGCAAAAATTAACTCATGTTTGTTGCTGCAGGTTGTTGTAAAAAATGTACATTCTGTAAATATTTTTCCCTTTCCTCTTATGTGCTTTTCCTTCCTGTTCCCTGCGTTTTTTGAGTTCCCTATTTTTGTCTAGTGGTTGGTCTGCTCTCCTAGTGATTCTGAATTATTTTCATGCCTGCAAGAGACATGCATCCCCAACTAGAGCCACTGTTAGACCATTTTTCTGTCATAGAAAAAATCTTTTTAAAATGGCCTCCTCCTTGCAAATGTTTTTGTAAAATGTCCTACCCTGTATTCTTCATGTTGTCACCAAGCTCGAGTTCAAATTGCATGTTCTGAATTGCAAAACCCTCAAAGTTATTCAAGTTCTAAGGTCTGCAGGGAAATTGTCTCAAAATCTGCCACAGTGTCGAAAACCTACAGTATTTTTAAAAATCCATGATGTTTTCAGCCTGTGTGAAAACCCTCATTGTTTTCGACCTATGCCTTCTGGCTTTTGTGCGCTTATCTTTCAGTCTGTCGATAATCCTGTGTGTTTTCAATCATTTGCCATTGTGAAAACCTTTGATGTTTTCGATCTTTCACCGAAAACCCTGTGTGTTTTCAACCTTGCATTTCTTCTTTTCTGTCGGCACTCCTTGTTCATCTATCTTAATTGTGCAAGTGCGATGATGTGGGGCCAGATTCTTCAAGCGACAAAGGGAGGAGATCAACGGTCGGCGTTTGATCGCATGAAATATTCTCACCCCATGCGATCATGCGCCTGCCGTTGATCTTGTTTGTTTCCAGCGTTTCTTCGGTGAAGTGGGCCTGGTATCAGAGGGAAGATAGGGGGGCATGTTCTTATTCATTTTCACATGGCCACATGTCAGACTTTTTTGACATGTGATTATGCGATCGCTTGCCACGTGTCCCTGCGGCTTGGTGGCATTTCGTGATGTGGGGTCTTCCGGTGGGTCCAAGATGTTACGCTGGGCTGGTGTTCTCTTTTCATTGGTCGGTAGGTGGTGATGTGGCAGCCTGGGTTTGGCTGTCACATGATCGCATAATCCAATTTTTTGCTATGCGATCATGCGACCGCTTGCCACCTGTCCCTGGGGCCTAGTGGCAGGTGGTGATGGGGCGTCTTTCGGATGCTGAGGTGGTAGTGTTCCATTGGCTGGTGGGTCATGATGTGGCAGTCTCATGGCCTTCTCACATGATCGCAAGGGCCATTTCCGAGCTAGGTGATCATGCGACAACAGTCTGGTGTCATGGTTGTGGAGTTGTGCGGTGGGACCTGTCTGCTCGGTGGCACTGATGTGTAAATTTTTGGTTGGTTGAGCCAAATGGTAATGTGGAATTGTAGTGGGACCTGACATCCATATAAAATCAATGGTTGGCGTAAAAGCTTATGAAGTGTTTCAAATCTATGAGATTATGAGACGACCACGGATTTTCCTGCATGGGCCGGGTTGAATTTCTTGGTGTTTTTGGTGGTTTGGATAAAATATTTGGTGGCCTGACAAAATCTTCTTCCTATCGCTGGTTTGCGTGATGTTTTAGTGGCTGCGCTATTATTTCCGTGAACTGGCGAAATGTCTTCAGTCGCTAGTTTGCCAAATGACTTAAGGGGTTATTTTGACATGTGCAGTCATGTGTTCGCTGAATTTAACTGGGGTTTAGACTTTCATTCCATGACTGGGATTTTCCTTTGTCGTGTGTTTGCTGAAAGTAACCCAAGGTGCCTGGATGAGTTAAAGTCATGAACCCGAGAAGATAGGAGGATCTGACGGCGAGCACTTAGTGTTGGTCTTAGTGTGATTTGTGGATCGCCGATGCACTATTAGTTCTCAATGGTGACATGACAACCGACAGGGTGCATGTTAGTGGCTTGTCGTATGTTTGCATGAGCCAGCTTTCCAGCTTGCAAACATGCGACAAACCCTTTTGTGGCAGCGGCAATGTCGGCGGTTGTGAAGAAGGTAAGGGGAAGTGGCGTGTCGCATGTTCGCATAGCCCATTTCTGAGCTATGCGATCATGCAACAACTGTTTGGCATCGTCGTTGCAGAGTTAACCCGAGGTGTTTGGATGTTTTAAAAACTCAAATTTGTGAAATGCATGGTGACCGTTTGAACTTGCAGAAATTTTTTGCGACAGGAAGGACTGGTTTTAAATGTTGTCTTGGCCAGATTTGACTGGTTTGGTGGTGCTTGTTGCTGTGATGTGGTCCAAAATATTTGACAGTTGTTTGCAGGGATTTGTACCATAAAAGAATGATTTCAATCTTGGATTGAGAAGTGTTTGCAGGTGGTTGATTAGACTGGTTTTTATGGCAATCTCCTGGTCTTATGGCCTGATCTTAATATCAGTCTTAGATCTTTTCTCTTTGGGTGGCCTAACTTTCTTGCCCCTACAATAAATTTTTGACCGTTTCCAATTGGTTTAGCTATTGTAACCTATACCCTAGTTGTCTGAAGCTTGTCGCATCCTATCTTTGGGATTCCAGGGTAGTTAGTGGTATAAATTGTCAAAATTTTTGACTTTGTGGGGGTTCCAGCTTCAAAGTTCTGAAGTGTTCCCAGTCCTGGATTCGAGATTGTAACACTTTGGCATTCGGTATTCTGTTGATGATAGAGAAAAAGTTGTAGGTCTAAGCTGTAATTTGCAAGCTTGACTCCTCTGGTTTGATTGTTTACACTTAAGTATTCTTCATACTTAGTACAAATACATGACTCTTATCTCTCCTTTGTGTCAACTTAGATAGATTCTGAACTTTCTAGTCCTCTGCATAATGTTTTATGTATATATCCATTCTTGAGTTCTAATCCAGGATTAGATGAAATGATGCTTTAGATGGGACATAGGTCTATCTTGTTGTCTATGTAAGGATATCTCATAAGTAGTAAAGGGGATTGTAGGTGTGTTTATGGCTTGGAATCTTAGCTATTGTCTGGTGTGTGTAGCATTCATGTTCTAGGAGATTTTGCCCAATGGATGAGGCACTGGCCTAAATGATTATCTCTTTATCAACAAATACTGATTGTTGTTGTTATGATCCCAAAAGCATAAATTAAGAACCATTCCTTAAGTTTGTAGTATTTGGTTGTGTAAGGTTCCACCCCATAGTAATGGAGAGTCAATGAGTGTGTGGTTAACACTTAGTACTTTCTTACTATCTTGTTATCTGTTATTCAAACCTAGTTCTTGGTGTATGAAGTATATTTTATACTAGGTTAGGTGCACCCGCCTTGGTTTTGCAGAGCCAGATTTGGAAGAGGGCATATTAATTCCCTATAGTTGGTCCAGTTACCCTAAGACCTCATAACATTTTGGAGTTAACCATTCCTAAAATCCATCTGAGGGTATATTGGCAGCCTATAAAGAGCATAAGCGTCATTTTGGACACCAACAAGTCTGAGAAACTTGATAAATTCCACCCGGTTAAGGGATTTAATATGCTAACCTATTAGAGTTAGCCTTGAGCAATGAACTCAAATAGCTAATCTAGGAATGGTACTGCTTGCCTCAAAGATCCATTGTAATCTTTGATCTTTGGTGCACTATAGTGCCTATGTCTCTGATCACAACACCCAAACTCACGATCACAACCCTAAATCATTTGATTTAGTCTAGCTTAATACTATTGTTCTTAGGTCGGCTAAGACTTTAAAATGTTTTACAAGTTGGTCCTCAATATTGACCAAACTTATGGAAAACTGCGCCAAACATACCTAACGTGTCTACCGAAAATATATTAATCAAAGCATGTTGACATGTCAGCCCAAAAATTGACGACCTTGATCATCTTCTCACCAAGAACCAATCGTTAGCACAATCAGTTCACACTTATCACATCACCAAAATACTAACTCACCCAGATCATTTATTTATTGGTTCCGGTTGTAGCATTGTAGTTATCTACCCTTGGTAAACCACCAGGAACAATCACACCTTCCAAAATGTTGTCTATCTTGACTACCATGCAAAAAAATCTATGTTATTTCCTTCTTGTTCATCGGTGAAAACACAACATATTCTATCTTTTCCTATCCATCCAATCGATCGGTATCTGCAACGTACTCATCAAAACTGATAAAATGATAGAGTTTCTGTCAATGACAAATGCATAAACAACATCACTCTGCATCTCATCCCAAGAGTCCATCATAATGCCAATAGATCTTTAGAGAGTTGATTTATAAACAAGGTAGATATTCCACTCTTTTCTTTATCGACGTGAATCTTAAATGCTCCAATCAATGAAAAGACAACTACTTGTTCTAGGAACATGATGTGTGAATGAAGGTCCTAAATAGACATATGAATAAAGTTATCTTAATGAAGAAGAATTAAATAATATAAGTAAATTATATAAGCGGGTAAGAAAGGTATAAAAATAAAACGTAATACTAAAGATGACTTCAAAAAACCAATGAGGGATCAAATCTCCTTCAGGCACTATCTCCAAATGATGATAAGATATGTGTGCTATCTCTAACAAATTAAATATATGAAGTAAAATAAAGATGATAGTGTGTACCACATACATAATTAGAATATCTCTTTATTATTATAGACAAGAAGACCAAAGATGGCCAGCCTAGGATTAAAGTTGTTCCCACTGCATCATACTACATTCCTTGATGATACACTATATTTGAAGGACCAGATAGTTGCCAAGAGGAACACAACCGTTAACCAACTGACACATATAACTACCTGAGAATGACAAATAGCTTAATGCAAATACTTAAAACATTGTCAAATAACCAATATTATCAAACATAATAGTAGATATTGTACACTAAGTACATCATCCCCCCCAAAAGAAAAAATTATCTTCCACATGATGAGTAAACATAAAGTAATATTTGAGAAGACTAATGACAAGAGTGTATACAATGACTTGTTCTATGCAAACTCAAAGTTGTATACTTAAAAACGCAAATGAGAGTCTAACGACAAACCTGTGAGCCCCCAGTGAGGTCAAGGGGAAATACCCCCTGCAGAGTCTTGGGCTAGTACTAGGGTGCATTTCCTAAATAAGATCTTCATAACCATGCATAACTCCATGGTGCACATCATTTTCATGACTTAGATGGCAAAAGCAACAATGGTGAAGCCAAAACATAGTGATTTTGGAGTGCTTAACCAATGTATGTAACATTTTGTGAAGAATTCTCTTTGTTGTATGGTTCATGAATTCTCTTTCACAATGAACTGTGCAATTGCAAATGCTTTTAAAGCATTGCATTTTTGTAACTTTCCCAAATTACCTATGGGAAACTAACTTCCAATTAAATAAATATTTTGATAAAACATAAGTCAATAAGGAGACTTTATTACGAATGTAAACCTTATATTTCAACACCCTCCTCAAAGTTTACAGACAACAAAACACGTCAATCGAAAAAAGCATAGTTGGAAAACTCACACTAGACAATACCTCGATAGGCTCAAATTTTTAAAAAATTGGGACTCAACGAAAACTCCGTGTAAAACTCGACAATAACTTGGCAAATTTATTAAACATTTGAAAATATATTTTTAAAATTATTCTTCCAAACCATAGATATATATTAACTTTATATAGCATATTTACAAAGTTATCAAATTAGGTGTGAGTACGTGAGTATGGTAGATCGATAAAGTTATATTTTTTGAGAAGTGTGTTTATATATACATATTCATATAAAATTAATGCCAGAAATTTATTTTTAAATTATATTATAATAAATAATATAAATAGAATATTATTTAAATTATAATAATGTTTATTTTTAAATAAACTACAAAAATAAATTAATAATTGCTCAAGTCTAATATTTATAATAGGTGGTTTGAGTTTTTTAGTTTAATTTAAAAAAAAACATTTATCACTCAATTCAATCTATCCAAAGTATCACGTAATGCCATAGCACACTGGTGAGAGGCTATGGAAATTTTTAGCGAATAGGAATAATATGATTGTCTTATGTGCACAGAGTTGTTAGAAATGAATTAAAATCAAGCAGTCGCTCGAGTCTGTCGCATTGAAATAAAAAAATCAAACAAAAACCTTGTGTCTTTTCTCATGTCCTCCCTCCATTGCATGTAATCTTCTCGCATCCTAAAAACGGAAGGAAAGCCTTGAAAAATGCTATAAATCTAATATTTAACCGTCGTAGGTTTTTCACAATTTTGATCATGTTTTTGACTGAAATTGCTACAATTTTTAGCGATTTATGGATGTGAAATTACTGCAACAAATACGATAAATCTTATTTTTACCTTTTTATCTTTTGCGTTTCACTTTATGCTATTTTACCACCAATTTCAAGCTCATAAATTCGTGTGATTTCATGATTTTTATTCTTAAAAATTGTTGTGAGATTTTGAAAAAATCACTAGAGTTCTTGGGCGATAATATCATCAGGTTGTATGACGTGTGATATATCGTGATATTGCGATTTTTAAACTATGTATAAAAACAAATGTATTTTCTTTAGAAGATTTTCTTTCAAAAACACTTCCAAAACCAACTATAACTCTATCAAGAAGCCTTATAACCCTTGTAAAGGTGTAGCTCCGAATCTGAATTTGTGAATTTCTTGATTATCACCTTCTTGAAATCCTCAATCATATATCTCCCAAATTATTGGACATCAATCTATGTTGGGTTACATCTACAATGCTCTATCAAGTCACTTGTGATTATTGTAAGATCATAATTCACAAGATCCAAAAACTCTTGAACTATCTAGGCAATAATCCATATTGAATTTACAATAATCACTTTCTTATCTTCGAAAAGAAAACTACACAATATATGCATTCTTCATTACTGTTAGAATAAATTAAAAAAAAAAAAACACATACTAATACAAAGTCCCATCTTTGAGTGATAAGTAGGCTCGAGAAGATGAAAATCCTCCAGCCTCTAGCATCTGCCAACCTCCTTAAGCTCTAGTAATTTGATATAGCTTAAACTTTGTCTAAAATATTATAGAATCTAGATAGCCCTAACTATACAAGCAATATTTGATACATGCATGATCATAATTGAAAAAAAGAAATTGGGTGTCAAATTGAATCAATAATACACCCTTACAAATATTTCCTTTAAAAAATCAGACCCATTCAATCTTTAACTTGTTGCATTCATTCAAAACTAAATTCTTGCACCCCTTACATATCCAATTACAAAATTTAAAAAAAAAATTCTTACAAAAGCTTATCTCCTGAATAATATTATACTATTTGAAGTGCAAATAAATATATGATCTATCGTATTCAATGATTACACAAGTAATTATGAATCGAATTTTCTTCTTTAGAAGAAAAAAAAGACATTCAAGTACTTAACTATAACACAATAATTTATTTATCATCACTATGTAAATATAGCACTAACCTACCAATGTAAGACATCCAAACCACAAACCTCTAACTGGAACAATCTAAGATTGGAAGATTAATCACTTATGGTCTCTGCATGGAACACCAACAACATTCACAAACTGTTCACTATATTCTTGTATATTGATTATTTCCTTTACATCTTTTCATGATATCCTTGCAATTGGTGTTATATAATAATGCTTTAGCTAATTTTTCTTAAGGAAAAGTGATATGCCAAGTTTAAAGAGAAGCCAGATAATAGATCGTATTGACCATAAATGCAGAGAATTTATTACATAACTCCCAGCATTTCACAACAAACATAATCCATCTCCAACAGTTTCTCTTCATGATGGTGCACAGTGCACACCTGCTTGCAGAAGCAAGGAAAGAGAGCTCAAAATAAGAAAGAAAGATGCCATAATCAATGTCCAGCAGTACGATTGCACTTCTTATATCAAATGACACCCTGCCCTCACTTTTTTCAGTGTGTATATAGCAATAGGATTTGCTGTGGGCTCTGAAACCAAGTTGGAAAATGCAGGCAATACTATTGCAAAGTAATCTAGCCCGTAATGTGAACAACAAAGAATATGAATAATAATATTATTAGTTTCATATGGGATTATGCAATGAATTGTGCAAATGCTTATAAAGAAATGCATTCCTGTAACTTCCCCAAACTACCTAGAGACACCAACTGCTGACTAACTAAATATTTTAATACTAACCTAAGTCATAAAGGCGACTTCATTACCAATGTGAACTTTACACATCAACATTTCGGGCCAATTGATGAAAAATATGTAATTCTAACATCCTATTCAATTAATTTGGAGTTTTAGTTGATGAAATAGGACTGTAACCTTCTTGAGGCTCATTTAAACAAACCAATCTCTTGAAACAGGAAACCGACATTTCTAGAGCTTTCATATTTTTTAAAAAGATTTGTTTATTGTTTTTTTGCAGTTACTTATTATTGTTCATAGTAAGCCCTACATATGAACTTAAAACAATTTGTCTTAAGTAGGCGCGCTTATGCTGAAACATGAACACTATTATGAATATTCAATTTTTAGGCTATAATTTTTTTTGATTGATTGGTTGTCATACAAACACAGGCTATTGTGGCAGAAATCAACCATGCCATTGGAGCAGAAGGCATTGCTAGCAAAGAATGCAAAACCATAACATCTCAGTATGGAGACATTATATTGGAGCTTTTGATAGCACAGGTCTGGTTACTTCTAGTTTATCCATATTATGTTGTTTGGTGCCACAATTTTGTAGCATGGTATAGATGGACTCAGTTTTCTCATTTTAATTTTCCATATTTTTAAATGTCAATCCATTTCAAAGAGATATTTGTATATAATGCACATATGTTCAATGTGTCTTTATGTACAATGTAGTTAAGCTGCTTCTTAAATTATTTTAATTCTATGCAGGTAGAGCCTAAAAAAATCTGCTCTGAAATTGGCTTGTGTTCATTTAATGGTGCCCATGCTGTCAGGTCAAAATTTTCACTCTCTTTAGATCAATTCAATAAGCATTGTTTGCATGATACATGTTTCAATCTCAATATGTTGAATATCAATCATACTCTAAAATTGAAATACTGACAATGCCTGAATTTTCGTTTTTGCAGTATGGGATTCGGAATCGCTAGTGTAACTGAAAAAAAGCACGGGGAAGAAGCAGGAGCTTGTAGCATTAATGCTATGTGTTATGCCTGTGAGGCAGCTGTACTTTGGACTCACAATCAACTTTCTCAAAACCAGACAAAGATCAGGATACTGAACTATGTCAGTGAGGTAATGCTACCTTAAAAAAATATTATTAGAGATAAAGATTTGAAGCAAGAGACTTTATGCTTCACATTTCTTTGATGTGTCATAGCTCTGTGACCGCTTGCCAAGCCCAAATGGACAAGCTTCTGTGGACTGTGACAAAATGTCGAGCATGCCAACTATTTCCTTTACAATTGGGGAGAAAAAGTTTGACCTGACACCTGACCAGGTATGTGCATACTTTGGGAAAATATTTTCCTGCTTAATGTCATCGTCATCAATGTTTTTAGTTTCCTCGAGTATTATTTACTATTATTTGATGTTCTTATTGTGCCAGAGTTATATTTTAGTCACTAAAAATTGAAAGGTCTGAATTGTGATAATTGTTTTGGTATTTATATTCAAATCATATGCTTTGGCAGTACATTCTTAAAATTGGTGAGGGATCTGCAGCACAATGTATAAGTGGCTTCACTGGATTGGATGTGCCTCCTCCTAGAGGACCTATCTGGTATGTAAAGGAATTGGTTTGAAAGCCTTTGTTAAGGTGTGAAATCTAATGTGCAGAATACAGAAAGAGTTTTTTTTTCCACCTTTTTAAAGTTCTAAAAATAAAAGTATTATTCCAAAATAGATTCTTGTGTTATGTGCAGGATTCTTGGAGATATTTTCATGGGTGTTTACCACACTGTGTTTGATTTTGGAAACAATAGAGTTGGGTTTGCTGAAGCAACTTAAAGGAATGTTGTGCACAACTACTCAAGATTTCTTTATAGTTTATCTTGGCTGAATTTGGGCACTAAATTTGATTTGTATTATGTCAGCATCCAGCGTAGGTGAAGGATATTAGATGTTTTCTATAATAATATAATTGATCGTGTGAATAGCGTGTAGTATAGTTATCTCTTAGTATCATGCCATAGATCAAAAAATATTAATATTATTCGACATATTCTTTATGAAGACTATGACTAGAGGTTATTGAAAATAACAGTGGGTGTTATTTCATATTTCATGCTACAGTGGGTGTTATTTCTTATTTCATGTACTTCAACAAGGTTAAAAGGAAAATTTGTTGTTGAATGTGCCTCCCATAGTTTGAAATGAAATGTTATAAATTTGATTATTTAATTTCTTTCACATAATTGTAAATAAATAAATGTTTGACAGGGTAAATAAATAAATTCTATCAATACATCTATAATAACTCTAGATAAAAGAGCTTACATAGATAACTGCGATAAAAGAGAAGTGATAAAATTAAATGTGAGATTGGAGTACTTAGCTCTAGAAACAGTGATGGTAGAATGATTTGATGAAGTTCTAAACTCATTTGTCCACTGACACAAAAATTATTTGTATTATATGATTGTTACAGAATTTGAATTGGTACAAAAAACATTGGATGACTTTTAGGTTAGATCCCAATTGATGCACAAATAGAACATGCAATTGAAGTTACTTTCGTCTTCCTTCTATCTGAATTTGTCAAGGTAGTATCTATAAACACCATTGAGGAGGTTGTTGAATCAATAACAGGTTTCCTAGGTCAAACCTCTTGGTAGGCCAAATTAATGGCAATGAGTGATATTGGAGACAACATATGAAGACATGCAGATGTCCTATGATGATGATGTAAATCTTATTCTTTATTTCTCTTTAGAATTAAAGTGTGCTAATAACTATTATGTGATGATATTCTATTCTCCTTTGAAATTTAAGTGCAAATTGAATATCTTTAATTTTAAATACCATGAGATAGGGGTGTGTCACACCTTAAGTTGGCTCATATCAGTGACTACGAGGGGGTGTAAAAGTTTGAATTTGTATTTGAAGTTATGAATTTTGGGGGTCATTTCCAACTTACTTGGGATTTACTTGGACCAATCATGTGTTCCTCAAAGATGAACTTAAGAGCTGAAAGTAGTTGATTTTTAGGTGGGGAAAGATAATTTGGGTATTAGTGTAAATATGGTGAAATAGAGATTAATTGGAATGAATAGGTATGGGATTGTAAGCCAAATATTATACAAAAGTATGTCACCTGTCAATATGTTATTGCATTAAAAAACTCATCACGAGTGCACAAAACTAAATAGAAAATGGCTTGGACATACTAGCTTGAGCATTAAATTTTGACTCCACTTAGATGTGAATGCATATCTAAGATGAAGATGCATTTCAAAGCATACATATATTCTTATAAATAAAAAAAGTACATATTTAGACACCTATAAATGATACTATCTTTAGAAAAAATAGAATATTTATTCTTATAATCTCCTTGGGATGGGAATTCCACCAAAAGTTGTAAAACAATAATAAAGTATGCAATGAGTAGCCACTATCATATTGTCAAAATAATCAGGAAATGAAATTTTCTCTAACTATCTACAAAAAAGTGAAAAGAGAAGCAAAGTGATAGGAGATTTCTCTTATTTGGTAAGTGGTATGAAAAGATCCCTTTTATGCATAAATGTAATGACCATTATTTCAATGGGAACATGCAATAAAGGTACACACAATGTGGTAATGTGATAGAACTCCAAAGAGTGTGGTGATGTATTGTGATAATACTCCATGTAATACGATGAAAATCCACACGAGATAGAACTTTGTGTGATAGATTTGTCTTTGCAAATGATATATTTCTATTTGAATATGTTTTTTGATTAAGTAAAATAGGTTTTACAGGGTGCCTAAAACCCACAATCGAAAAAGAGATACAAACAACAAAGAGAGAACAGAACTAAAAAAAATAGCCTAGAGGTAGGCCACAAGCCGGCCAAGGGCAGAGAAGCCACAACAAAATAGGGTCGGTCATATTTTTAAGACTCCCTTGATGCTTTGGAGTCTTTCCTTATCAAGGATATTCTTCGCTTCACTAGGGATTTCTTCACCTTGTCTCCATGTCATCTTAACATCCTTCGTCACAGCAAGATTAGCAAACCAATCAGTAGTGCTATTGCCTTCTCTATAAACATGAGAGATATACACCTTCTCAAAAGAGTTGAGGATAGTATGAGTTTTTGCAATGATGTTGGATATAGACCAAGAGGGGGGTGAGTACAGTTTAAGCAGTTGATGATGTTCATCGAGCCCCCTTCAAGCCAGAGCTTCTTGACTCCAATTTCCTTAGCAAGAATGGTGACTTGGAGAGCCGCACAAGCTTTAGCATAATGGTTGGATTGAGAGCCTAGAGGTAATATGACAGCCACCAGACTAGAATTGAAATAGTTTATGATGATACCTCCACTACAACAAGGCCAGGGTTCCCTTTGGCTGCTCCGTCAAAGTTGGCTTTCTCCCAGCCCGTTGGGGGACAGCTCCAAATGCAATTCATTCTTTTCTCCTGGGTCACGGCTTGAGTCCTACTTGCAAAATGGTTAGTTCTCCCACAATTGAAAAAATTTTCTTTCACTGCGTGTTGGATTTTATCAAAGATGATTTTGGGGGGAGAAGAGAAGTCACAGAAAATGTGGTTGTTGGATCTTTCCAGACTCCTCAGCAGAGGTGAGGAAGGATCCAGATGTAGTAGGTCCGGAAGTCTGGGTTAAACATATTGAAATTCCATGGAGAGAAGAGGTCTTGGAAAGACAGGGGAAAGCACCAAGTTAAATTCAGAGCTGAGAAAAGATGTTTCCAAATGTTGCTAACAAAAGAGCAGTGAATAAATAAGTGGTCCACTAATTCTTCCTGGCATTTACAAAGAACACACCTATTGGGAATCTGGAAACCATGCTTGGTGAGATTGTCAATGGTAAGGATTTGGTTCTGGAGCAGGGTCCAGAAAAAAAACATTTATTTTGGGCGTGAGACTTGGAATCCAAGCTTTAGCCCACAGCGGGTTGACAACCTGAATATGAGGTATCTGCAAGGAGTAGGCAAAAGCAACAGTGAAGATACCATTAGGGGAGCCTTTCGAGATAATCTCGTCCTGATCATGAGAGAGAGTGACCGCATTGAGGGCTTTCATCAAAGGTTTCAAATCTTGAGAGATCTGGGATAGATCCACCCATTTACCATCCCTTTTATAGTTGCTGACTTGAGTCCCGTAGAGTTGGGTGCAGACATGTCTCCAGGCATAGAATATATCAAAATCTCTCAAACAACTCATCTGGAGCCAATTGTTGTTCCAAAAATTGATAGATTGGCCATTCCCGATCTTCCATTTGGCTTTGGACTTAGCCAAATCCTTGGCACTAAGGAGACCATTCTAGATTGTGAAGCCTTTCGAGGAGTCAGTCTCTTCAAAGAAGCTATTGATGGAGTTGTGCATTAGATATTTATCTTCAATAGTGTCCCGCCACTCACCTTTGATGTTGAAGATTCTCCAAATTTGTCACCCAAAAAATGCTGGAGGTCTTAGAGTTAGGAATTTAAGACTTAGGAATCAACACCAAGAAAGTAGCATTGAGCTCTTTAAGGAGGTTTTTAGAGACAAAATTTTTTTGCACCGCCTTGACCACATCTTCTTTCACCACTTCCCAAAAATGATGGAAGAAGAATATGGGGAAGTCATCGAGGCTAGGGGCTTTGTCTCTAGGAAGAGATTCCAAGGCTCTCTTCACTTCTCTCATATCTAGTATTGAAGTTAAGGATTTTTTTTGGTTATCTGTGATGAGTTTCGAGATGTTGCTGAGGAGTTTAATCTGGTCTTTCTTAGATAGCTCCTGGTCTTTGGTAAGGAGAGAAGAAAAGAAGGCAATAGCTTCTTCTGCTATATCCTTGTCCTCCTTCAGGGCTTGATCTCCCTTCATAATGTTGCTTATCATGTTAGTGGCTCTGTGTCTCATAGTTGAGAGGCCAAAGAAATGAGTGTTTTGGTCTCCTTCCCTAAGCCAGATGGACCGCGATCTCTACTTCCAGAAAGTTTCCTCCTACCCAATAATGTTATGATATTCAAAGAGGATGGATTTCTCCTTGTTCAATCTGTCTTCATCATACCCCTATTTTTGGATTTCTTCTTGGATAAGATTCAAATCCTTAAGATTCTTGTCTTTGGAAGTAAAGATATGACCAAATTCTTCTTTGTTCCATTTTTTGACATTGAATTTGACATTCCTTAGTTTTTTTGCCACTCTAAACATTGCAGTGCCCTCAACATCTATGTTCCACCAATTTTTTATTTTGTTAAGCAAATTTGGGTGAGAAATCCACATTTTTTCAAATTTGAAGGGGAAGTTCCTTTTCTTAGCAATTTGGTCCAGGGAGAGAGAGATAGGGGAATGATCTGAACCAGCACGAGCCAAGGCTAAAAGGTTGAGACTATAGAGGTTTAGCCATTCTGGAGAAATCAGGGCATGGTCCAACTAGGCTTGGATGTAATCCTTACCTATACGCTTATTGGACCAGGTGAAATCAGCTCCCTAGAGGTCCATGTCTAGAAGAGCTTGGTCATTAATGAAGTCCATTAAATCTTGCCTGCTTTCCATGTCAAAGGGAATCCCTCCTCATTTTTCCCCTTCTTTTAGGGGGGTGTTGAAATCCCCCATGATAATGCCCTTAGTCAGATTTGAGGAAGCCAGAATCATTCTGATCTTATTCCAGTAGGCCTTTCTATCTTTTTTAGAGTTAGGAGCATAAATATTAAAAATAAACCAACTTTCATTATCTTTTATTTTAGTTAATTGCAAAAGGAGAATATTACCTCCTTCATAGATAACATCAGCTCTGAGAAGATTGGAGTTCCACAAAGTCATGAGACCTCCAGAGGCACCTTCCAAACTGATAGCTTTATTTTCCATGGCTTTATAGAATCTGAGGTTCTCAAGCTTGTCCTTCTGCATCTTAGTTTCCTGGGTTAAGAAAATATCTAGTCTGTTATCCCTAATCATGTTTCTGATGACATCTTGCTTGTGTGAACTATTTATCCCACGTATGTTCCAGGAGATGACTTTCATTTCTTATTGGATGTGCAAGCTCCATGGATGGTCAGTTGTGTCACATCCACAACATTCTTGCTGGCTTCTTCTTGCCTTATCTGGCTAGCCCTCTTCTTACCTGGGGTTTTTGGTTTGACTCCAGCTTCTGCTTTGTTTCTGCTTTTGGTGGCTGCTGGGGAGATAGGAAGAGGGTCTCTGCTATTTGGTTTCTTCTTATGATGGACAATAGTCCAGCCCTCATTCTCTTCTTTGATCTTGGCAAAGAGTTCTTCCATTTCTATGAATTGGTTCGGAGAAGCAAGGACCATAAGATCTTCCAACTATTGATACTTCCTTGAGTCCTACAATACATGACAAGATTGGGAGTCTTGGAAGGGCGTACCTCTCACCAAGCTCGGTATCAGGCTGAAAAGGCCAACTTCAGGGGTGGAGTTTGAAACAAAGGAAACAGAGATGTTGCCAGGGCATAGGTTGGCGCACTCAGTTGAGGTAGCAGACTTGATATCCTCTAAGAATTCTTGCTGGATAGAAATTTCCAGTTCAAGTCCCTCTAGATGGGGAGTTTCTCCACATGATTCTTTAGTTTTGGGTTGCTGATTGGGCCACACCTCCTCAGTAGTAGTTTCCTTCTTAGGCTACTATCTAGGTCTCTCCTTCTCTGTTGTAGCTTCCTTCTCAATCCTGATTTGAAGTTCTTTAGGGGCAGTCTTGGCTAGATGTTTTTTCTTCCAAACCCTTTGGTTTTTGGCCTTAGTGCCCTTTTGAGGGATAGTTACCTCTTGATGGATCTCCTGATCTAGGCTATTTTTTCTTCCATTAGCATTTCTTTTTAAAGCCAATATAACTTTCCTCTCTTTCTCCTTGCTCTGGAGAACATGGCAGGAACTTGCTATGTGCCCCGCTTTCTTGCAATGGAAGCAGGCAAAGGGGATGCTTTTGTAGTCTAGTTTATGTACTCGCTTTCCCAGTCTAGAGTGAAGTTCGATAATTTTTGGCATGTGCTAGCCTTCTTCCACTCCA
Source organism: Chamaecyparis obtusa (assembly GCA_027943335.1). Taxonomy (NCBI): domain Eukaryota; kingdom Viridiplantae; phylum Streptophyta; class Pinopsida; order Cupressales; family Cupressaceae; genus Chamaecyparis; species Chamaecyparis obtusa. The sequence continues at coordinate 305,062 of BSBK01001069.1, read as the reverse complement.
ATGTAGATCCTAGTGTAGGTGAGACATCTCCTAGCCATAGTAATTGGGTCTATGGAAAGAAAAGTGTCAAAGTATTTGGCTATCCCATCAAAAACATCTTCATTCTAGAACTCTAATGGGAGCTCAGCTAATCTCACCCACACCGGGGCTTGGACGAAGAAGGAGTCATTAAGATCCAGCTTGGGGGTCCATTTTTGCAAATCCAGAGTAGCTTTTCCTATGGCCCAACTACCTACGCAAAGGATTTTGTCCAAATCTTCTTTACAGGAGAACTCAAAAGACAAAAAACCCTTCACCATGGTAGTGACCTGGACTTGACCTTTTGAATCCCATTTCTTTTTAGCGAAGATCCTGACAATGTCTATGTTAGGTCTTGATCCAACAAACTTTCCAACAAGAGTATGGTCCATGGTGGCTATGTTGTGATCTACCAGTTCGTCAGGGATTTCTATAGCATATTTGCCTTTTTCCTTATCTGAAAGGTCCTTAATAGAAGGGAAAGAGGACTTTCCTAAGGGCTTGATCCCAAAGAGGGTTGACCACTGATGGTTGATGTTGCCATCCTGGTTACGTGCCTGAGTCTTCATGGATGAAGAAGGTCTTGAAGGAATCTTCCCTGCCTCATCCCCTTTTCCAAGGTGATTTTCCTTTTCATGTGGGACCCCATCCTTCTCCTCTGGATCAGTAGAGTCCTGCTCTATAAGGGAATCAAAGAAGACAATGCCCGAGGATCCCCCAGCCTACAAACCAAGATTCCCACTCACCTTCAAATTCAAAAAACCTCTCGCTCCTGCACGCTCAGCTCTCTTGCTCACCATTCCTTCCTTTGGTTTTCCAAAAAGTAGTTTAATAATACTATTTGAATATGTTGATAGTATATAAATGTCACAATATATCATTTGAATCCTCCACCATAAAAAACTATTGATAATATATGACCCATCCAATTGGTCATATTCAATGGATGAGAGGAATTGGAGGAGATGAAAAGGATATATGATAATGATAAAATAGAAAAGTGATAAACTAATTGATAAGATTGTGGAAATATATCAATCTTGTAGCATTATAAATGCATAATATTTTGTAAGAACACACAAATAGGAGATAAACATGAAGGCACATGTACCTAAATTCTAGATAGAGATTACAAAGACAAAATAAGGATGCAAAATGTTGGGGCATGACAAGTGTTATGTATGGAATTGTTAGACCTAAGCATGATAAGATTCTTAGGGTGGAAATGTGATGATAAGGATAATAACTATGGAATCATGGATATGAAAGGATCATAAAAATACAATCCTATGCATGATAAGGAAATATTCAGAGTATTAGGGTCATGACATAGGCAAGGCAAGCATAGATATCATGGCACATAGATAACAATATGGAACATAGAAACTTGATAAATCATCTACCATAATAAAACTATGCAACATGGGAAGATAATATGAAACATGAATGAAAACACATGAAAGTAAATAAGGCATGCAAGAAAGAATGAAAGCTTAAAATAGTAAATAAGAAAACTTGAGATTAACATGACACGTAAGAAGTACAAAATATAAGGAAATAGAGATAAACATGAGACATAAGAATATATAAAAAAACTACACATACAAGTAATATGATAAAGATTAGGAAATAAGCATAAATCATAGTATACAAGGTGATATGAGAATAGAAAATGAACAAGAGACAATGTAAACAAAAGATAAAAATGTAAAGGACACAAAAGGTGAATGGACAAATAAAAATTAAAAATCACAACATACATGACATATGCAAAATGTCAAGTGTAAATAATTTAAAACACAAGGAATAAGTGATATGAATAACACTTTATATAACGTCTTCATTCTTTTCTTGAATATAAAGTTACAATCGATAAATGATTAAATAAGTTTTAATTAAAGATTTAAACTTATTAGTCATACTCTTTTGTGTATATGAAGACAGTTTGTGTCAATATCATCCTTGAAATGAATAAAGGGTGAAGGCAACAAATGAGACAATCGTACATCATGAATGGAGTTTAAGTCATAATGGAATCATGAATGAAACACACCAAGTTTCTATTGAATCAAACTAAAGAATTCAAAGATGTAAGACACATCTACTAAGGCTCAAGAAAAGGATGAGATTACTAAATGATATATGTATCTAATTATGTTGAATATCGACATAAGAAGATTTCTAGAGATGGAAAGGAACAGTGATTAATAAATATAAACCACAAACTATTGATGGGAGTGAAAAATGATTACATTTGAATGAGAATGTCATAAGATCAAAAATAGTCAATTAAAATATCAAATAACATCGAGTGTTTACAATTCAACATCTAAATATTCTAATCAATAATTAAAGAGGTCCTAATCAACAATCATAATAATGAGAATAAGCATTGATAACATCAATAACATGTAATCAATATCACTATAAGAAGTGACTATGATAATCAATATCATTATCAAATATAGTTCAAAGAAAACAACTAGAAGAATTGGTAAATTGTGCATGAGAGAGAATCAACTACATACATGTTGGAATGTTTAGTAATTCCTCCCACTTGCATTCTTTTATGCTTTAGTTTTTTAGTTTTAATATTAGTTTTTAAATATTTATCTTTTTTCTTTAAAACTAATAATGCAATAATTGCATGATAAAATTAGATTTATCCAAGACCTCTATATATTGAGGTAGTTTTAATTGATTCATCATCGATTAGTTTGATCCTTGATTATCTGATCAAGATAATCTCTTGAATCAATAGAATAATTTATTTGTTTTACAATTTTGTATTTCTTTCATTTGGTATTAGAGCGGGTTTGAGAAACTTTTTGGGTTTAAGAATTTACAAAAGGAAGAGATCGTGGGAGGTTGAAAAACTAGTCATAGCACTGAGGAAAATCTCCCCAATTTGCAGAAGTGAAGATACCCATCTTGAACAAGCAAAGTATTTTTAAATCCAACCTATTGACAATGGAGATGATACCTTAAAAGAGGTGATGCCAAACCTCAAGAGGGGAGATTGAAGGTTCCAAAAGGAATAGGTTAAATACTTTGTTTAAAGCCATTGTGAAAGAAGTGCAATAAATATTGTATGGGTGATATAGTAAAATTTCCCTTGAAAATAAATAATAAGGAAGATCTAGCATAATTTGTCAAGTTTAAAACCATCACCAATAAGTTGAAGGCCTTCATTTATAAGGTTGTAGAAGGACGAAAGGAAAATGTATGACAAAAAAAAAGAAGTTTTGTATGAGGAAGATCATGGATCTTGTATCAACAAAAAAATTTAGTCAACACCACCAACATGAAGTTGTGTGAGGAAGTTATATCTAAGCTAGAGAAAAATTCATAATAAAAAAAGAATTTTTGTATGAGGAAGATCATGGATCTTGTAACAACAAAAAAATTTAGTCAACACCACCAACATGAAGTTGTGTGAGGAAGTTATATCTAAGCTAGAGAAAAATTCATAATATTTTGTTGAAAGAATTAAATCCCTCTATAGAAGGGACTCATGGACGCCTAGAGGAGTAACATATAAGTGTATGATATAAAATGTAATGTATTGAATGTAATAGTGTGTATGTGTATTGAATATGTGGGGGAATATAGGATCTACTTCTTAATCCAAATTCCCAAAGGAGAGATCCAAATTGATTAATCACAAGGAAGTGATCAATGCACAAATGAATCAATCTATGGAGAATATGAAGAAAGGAGAAAACCTTATAGTTCATTATAGAAAATGTGTATTTAAAAAATTAATTGAATTGAAGACAAATAATAACCTCAAAATAGGGTAAATCTGGAAAAGACTATTTTCTGATGTCCATGTTCAGTTTCAGGAGATTTTTTAACTGGCTCTAGCCTGGAAATGCAAAAATAGAGAAAAACCAGAAACCTTTTATCTTTTAGAGAAAAGTCATCCTTGACCTCAGGATCGGGGTAAGCTCTTACCATAGGGTACAATCTTAACTCCCACTAAAAGATGTCCTTGAGCTGAAATAGCTCTGACGTAAATTCTGTTCGCGGATCTCGGAAGTTCACCAAAAAGGGTATCTAGATCTACACTAATATTCATCATCCCGCACCTGCACCTGCAAGAAAAAGGGTTTTTGTTGTTTGGATGAGGGCTTTTCCTTGGTCAAACCCTAGTTTGGAATCAACCTTGAAATGTAATTGAAATTACAATATATAAATAAAGTAAATGGAAATTTTCACCTTGCTTATGTTGAAATGCTTGGGGAGGATTCAAATCCTTGAATCCACAAGTATGGATGCTCCAAATGAATATTTAGGATGTCTCAAATCAATTTCATTAGATCTTCAACGCCAATCTTGAATGGATCTTGGAATAGGAGGAAGCTTGGATGAATGTGGATGGAGAAATCTTCAACAAGAGGGCTCCAAAGAGATTGAATCCTTCAATGGCTATCAATGGATCTCCTTGATGAATGCTTGAATGCTTGAATGCTTGAAGATGAATGAATGCTTGAATGCTTTCCTTCTCCTTCTTGCTTGCTTGATCTCTTGATTGCACTTGAAAGCTAGATGTCTTGATCGTGAAAAGTGAGTTGTGAAAATGAAAGAGGAAGGCCTCCTTTTATAGTGATCTAGGGCACATAATTCTAGAGGGGACAACATAGGAGAATTAAATTCCAATTAAGCCTTAACCCCTATAAATGGGCCTAGATTAAATACAATTTAAGAGTTGACCATTCTGAAATCTGAAACAACCGACCCGGAAGCGGGAAATAAATTTTTTTGAAGCCCAACATGCTGAAACCTCTGGGATTTGAAATTTGGACCAACCCAGGGTCAGGGTCAAGGTTGAATCTAACCTAGGTCAGAGTCAAGGTTGACTCTGACCTAGGTCAAAGTCAAGGTCGACCTTGACCCAGAAGGTTGAGCTTGACCCAGAGGTCATAGATCTCAGTTTCTTAGGGCCAGGTGCCAGAAATAGGCTGGAAACATGTGGAGAGAGAAGCAGAACATGGGGAAAAAGCCAGATCCAGTCAAAGACCCATTCAAGGTATTTGACATGACCCTAGGCCACTTACTAGGAGGGCTAAACCAGTCCTAAATGGAAGTGCTTCCATTTTTCGACGATACAATAGGTAAAACATAGTCAGAAAGGAGATCACCGGACCATGGTCTAAGAGATGCCTCTGAAGAAGAAAATAAATAAAGCTCACACACATGTGAAGAATATATGAATTCAAGATATGAAGATCATATATTTTTATTTTTGTGTTAAAGTTGTTAGTGGTTGAAATAAAGGGGAAGATTGTTGGAATATGTAGTAATTTATCCCACTTGCATTGTTTTATACTTTAGTTTTCTATTCTTAATATTAGTTTTTTTAATATTTTGATTTTTTCTTTAAAACTAATAATGAAATAATTGCATGACAAAATTAGACTACCTTTATATAAGGGAAGTGTGAACACCTTAAGGAGTACTAGCTAGGTAAAACACAACCAGGAAGGAGATTGCCACACCGTCGTAGAAGAGAATATTTTGAAGAAGAAAAGAAATAAAGCTTGCACATGTGTGAATACCAAATAAAGTCAATATATGCAAACCATATATTTTTATTTTTGTGTTAGAGCTATTAGTGGTTGAAATTAAGAGGGAGATTGTCCTTAAGAAACCCATGGTTGAGTATTAGACATAATTCATATTGGTGGAAAGATAAGAATCTCCTTAAGAAACCCTTTTTGTTTCATCAATTTTGGTTATAAAAAATGTCAGCTACAAGGTCAAAGTCTAGAAACTCAAAAAATATTATAAACACATTTCTTGGGTCGACTTTCTAGGTTTTTGCATTCCCAAGCTAAATCCCATAGCAATCAAAAGGAAAATTCCAAGGCTATAGATTTATGCCAGAGGTATCAGATATACGATACGTATTGGATACCCAATATGCATCAAATATCCAATACATATCAAATATCTAATATATATAAGATATCCAATATGTATCGGGCATCTGATGCATATCGATATCCAATATGTACTAGATATATGAAATGTATCAGATATAATGTATTTAGTATATTATTACATAATACATAATACTATATTATCTTATGTAATATATATCATACTATGGTAAAATATAATTAATAAAATACAATATAATATATGAGATATTTTTTTGTAAGGCAAAAGGCGAAAAGCCCGAGAATAATATTAATAAAAATGTTTTATATATCTAGTTTACATAGATAATAAAAATGGCTCTAATCAACCAAATGAATCTTTTGAAGCCCAAAACTTATTAACTATAACTATTTCAATTAAAAAATTAGTGAAATGAACCACCATTGTTTGTCAAAGTAGCTAACCTATGCCAGGCAACCTCCATTTCTTATTTGAGAATGAATTTCCTAAATATCAATCATCACATTCAAAATGTTAAAGTTGTGAAGTAATTAGACGTAAGGAGAACAAAGTCTTGAACCCTAAAAAAATAGAGAACCCAAATATACTAGCAAGAGAAAATAAGAATCGATAGAAGACCAAAATTGAAGAAAAATTTATAAACCCTTGAATGTTTACTCCTCCATTGGGAAAGGGATGTAACACCTTCAAAATCCCCTTCAACTTATGCATTATCAGTTGCCTGCACATCTTGAGAGACAAATTCTCCTTCAAATCCTGTACCTACAAATGTACTTAAATCATGGATTTGAGGATGATTAATATCATGTGGGTCATGGAGAATAGCATTTGGATTAGTATTCACTGATGCCAATTGAAAATGGTCATTATCATGTTTGAACTTGAGCACAAATAGGGCACCTTCTTTGGACCGGATGTGGTTGAGCAATAGAATCCATAAAATTTCTTTGTGTCTCTACAAAGAATCTCTAATAAACCATATATCTCTAGTCTCCAAGGTTAAAGCCCACCCACAAAAGCCTCACCAGCGCATAAATTATAATGTTTCATTACACTTAACAATTCATCGTGTCAAATGACTCCTGGGTGAGTGCATTTTATGTCAATTTCTTCAACATCTTCAAAGCATTAGAGAAGATCAACAATATTTATAAAATTTATTCAAGATATTATGATATCTTAATATATAATTAATATAATACATTATTTAAAATATATAATAATATAATAAACTAATTTATTATATTACTATATGTGTACATGATGTTATAGATTTTATTTTATACAAAAATATTATGTTAAATATTATATATTCCCTTTCCTCTCCCTCTTTGTATCCCATTCTATCCATATCTCCCTCTCCCAATCCCCTTCTATCCCTGTCCCATTCTCTCCCTATGTCACTCTTCATATTCCATTCCCTCTCTCTCTCTCTCTCTCTCTCTCTCTCTCTCTCTCTCTCTCTCTCTCTCTCTCCCCCTCGATATACCCTCCTTGCCCTATCATTAACCCTTTCTCTCCCTCTCCATATTATAATGTAGATGCATCCAGGGTGTAATAGAAATCTCGCATCACCCAAAAACATTTTCTATTTTTTCAATAAAGACTATTTTGGTAGAGTTACTATTTTTGGAAAGATTACTATTTTTCTATTAAGTTTTCATATGTGCGTACTAGAAACCAAAAACTGGTCCCAAGGAGTATAATGGGAAAATATAATGACTAGAAGAAGAATCATGGCAATATCTTATATGATTTGGGAGATATTCAATTTTTTGGGAAATTACTCTATAAAAATTTCAAATGCATTTTCTAAGGCCTTAAAATCTCTAGATTGAGTTAAAAAGGAAAGACCTTATAGATCTAATGGAATATGGTTATAGATCTATTCTCAAGCTTTCTGATGGTGTATGATAATTGAAAATCCAATGGAAGGATTAAAAGATATGGCCTTTGGAAGTTGCACCACATTAGGAGAAAAAAATTAAATTTCTTGAAATAATCCAATGAGCGCCAAAACCAGCTTTAGGAATATTCTCAACATATTCTAGTGTAGGGGAAAATAAAATAAAATTAGTTAGCCTCAAAAAGGGGGAGAATTACATTTTCTTGAACCTTCTAGGGAGATTAAACTTCCCAATATAAAGATGACAAATGGGGGTTAACAATGGGTTCTAATGGTGGATATGGTGGTTATGGGTTCTAGATTATTATAATGAAGATGTCCATGTGGTTGTAGAAAGTTATTTTTCAGAATGTTGTAATGTCATTTCATTTCACTAAAGAAAAAAGAGAGAACATTTTTGTTCTTCCCATTTCCAGTTTATTTCTCTATTGTGTTGTGTGTGTTTGGTTGAATACGAGGATTTACCTTCATCATATTTCCAACCTGACCTCTCTCTCTCTCTCATATGTAATTCATTATATATATGTAATCAAGGTAATCTGGTATCGTAAGACGTGAAATAACAATAAGATCTCAACCACAAGAAGATCATTAAGAAGTTAGTATCCCAATATAAATAATGAGAGAAAGATAACCAAAAAGAATAAATGATTAATCAATATGAAATCATTTCAAAATAGATAATATGAAAATTGTAGTCCTTCCTTGTTGTTCTCCTTCTTTGTGCAATGTTGGGCTCTCAGTATTAAGTTCAAAGTGTGCACAGTTGCAAAATATGAGAAAAGGTTCTCATTATATATAATTTTGGGGTTCCAATTAGAATTCCTTGATTGGTGGGACTGATTGTTTTTGATTAAGGAGTTAAACTTAGATTGAGTGGGAGTTCAACTCAATTGATTACCTTGTTAGCATTTTTGATTGATCTGTTAGGAAAATAGATTGAATAGTTGACTGATGAGGTGGAATAGAAGACTGAATAGATTGATTAATCAGGAGATAAGATTTTAGTGTGAGAAATTTGATTGATTAGTGAACTAGAACTTAGTATGAGTTAGAAAATATGATTAAATAAATAAAATCATTCATTTATTTGCACATGTGAGGAATAGAAATAAATAAATAAACTTATTTATTTATTTAGAGGAATAATTAGTTTAGTTAAATAAATATAATTTATTTAATCACGAGAGGGAATTCGATTTATTAAATGTGATTATTACATGGGTATAATAATAACAAAGATGGAATATTAATTAAATAATGTGATTATTTAAATAAGTAAAGTGTTATAGAGAATAATTGAATAATGTTAATTATTTAATTACTTTATAGAGGAATAATTGATGGGATATTGATTTAAATATTTAATAATTAAGCAATTAATTAAAATCATGTAATTATGAAATTAAAGAGAAATCATGAATTTGAATTCAAAATACAGTGGAAAGATGCAAATCAATTAAATAATAAAGATTATTTAACAATTTAATAGGAATGTTAGTAAAGTTATTGCGTTAAAGCAATTGGTCATTTTTAAGTGTCTACATTTTGCCCCTCTTTGATATAATGTTTTTTAGGCATTGTTTCAAAGAATATTTGGTAAAAATAATGCCTCGGGATGCCCTTGTGAGAAAAAATTAGTAATTAGTCATTATGGTGTCCCCTCAAGGAAATGAGCAAAAAAAATGGAGGGCTCATTTGGTTGATATCATGACCAAGATAACAATGCAACTCATGGTTTGGAAAATGAAGGTCATATGCAAGAGTTATGGACTCGGGAAGATGAAAAACATCATGACCAATAGAAATTCAAGGTGTGCACTTCCATCAAGGTGGGGTAGAGGGTATAAATAGGGTATTAGGGGTTATTTTCAAATCATTGTGAACATTTGGATTTTGGAGAAGTAGTAGTAGGAGTAGTCTTTAAGAGATTCGAGGAGAAATGGCAGAGTACAAGGATGGAGTACACATCAATGAGAAAGTCAAAACATATCAACATCTAGAAGATGTCATGCCTCTGGTGAGTTTCATCCTTTTAGCATTTATTTCATCTTGTTTTTTTCCTTTTTCTTAAATTAGGGTAGGTGAATTTAGGGTGAAATACCACACATCGAGAGAACAATCATTGAATTAGAATACATTTAAAACTAGTATTTGGGCTCAATTTTAAAATTGAGTCACACTTGGGTTATCAAAATGATGCACATACTGTGCATGTTCGCATCACATAAACTATGGGATTGACACACATTAGGTGCACAATCAACACACATAGGACATGTGATCAATGCAAATGGCTGTTAAAAAAATACAAATGAATTTTTATTGAATGCAAGAAATTTTTATTTAATTTTATGTATAATGATATGTGGTAGTTAAATAATATAGCATGAATGGACTTATTTTATTTTATGTATGGATATAATGTTTTTTTTTTTTTTTTCAAATGCAATTTGGGTGAACCCACAATAGTGGGCTACACTTTTTTGCCTGAATGGACACTAAACTCTACATTTTGAAAAAAAACTTTCAGATTCGAATGCATATTCTTGTTAAACCGTTTGGAATCGGAAGATGAAGTAAATTAGAGTCTTTTAGAATTTTCTGTCCAAATTCTAAATATATTTTTTATTTTTATTTTTGAATTTATTTGATTAGCTTTTTATTTCTCTCATGAAAACTGGTATGTTGCTGAAAACGTCATTTTCAAAGAGTCACAGTGTTTTCATAGATCATAAATTTTTTTCTAAAATAGATATCAATGTGATTTTTTCAAATTTAATTTTTTAACATCCATATGGAGGGCATACAATTGGTTTGATGAAATTATTGTGATTATTTCATATTTTATTAACGTTTGAAGTTGACTAAACCATAATTTTTACATACCTTGACTACATAGCTTATAACTTGTGTATTTTTCCAATTTCATTTTTCTTTATTTGGATAGAATGAGAACTTCAATACCTAGGGCATAGATATTTTTTAGAATTTTTTTTCTCTCATTTACTATTTTTTTATAAGTGTCAAGCATAGAGGTAAACATATGGTGAAATATCTATGTTTTGTAAAACTAAAAATACAAAGTCATAATTAACTTAATATATATTAACATTATAATCATTAGAAAAAGTTTTCTTAGTAGTACCTTACTACATAGATAAAAGTTTTTCAAATGGATTCATTTGATCTGCCAAAAGATAAAGTCGAAGTGATTTTTTGTCAGCATTTTAATAGGTGTGAAGGAGACTCCACTTTAGGTATGAATGAGGAGTATAGATTTTATATCAATGTTTTTTTTATCTAAGATGCTTTGAGCTAACCATTTGTAATTAATTCCTTCAAATGGAACCTTTCAAGGCTTAAATAATCATATTTTATTAAAAATCTGTTATTTCAACAAAAATCAGCATGTCTAAAAAAGTGTAACCCACTATTGTGGGGTCACCCATTTATATGTATGGACCACATATCATGAATGGACTTATTTTATTTTATGTATGGATATAATGATTTATTTTTTCAAATGCAATTTATATGTATGGTAGTAAATAGATGCACTCATATTTTATTTGTACATGTATGCATAATGGACATGTTATATGGAAATTATGTTAGGATGAATGCACCTATTAACGTGAACTATGACTTGAATGGAGGACTAACTAGGGGGTTATATGTGGATCTGTAGATTAGTGATGATGTCCTGATAACTCAGAAGAATAATCCCCCTATATTAGCTTATAGACATAGACTATGTAATGATGAGTAAGAGAATTTGGATAGCCTGGGTTTACTTTATGTGATATTGATGCCCATGATTAGGGATAATAGGGGCTTGGTGAATATTTTATGAGAGATATGGTATTCAGAGATGTCCTTCCACTTGTGGTGCAGGAACACCTAGGAAATCCTCAAAGCCCTTAAGTTTTGTCTTGTATCTTACATTATCCAAGTCAAAGTTGTGATTTTTCTTTGAGGCCTTATTAGGTCATGTGGACTAGGTGAGTTAGTGTTAGAACTAAGGTCACCAATTAGTCATTGTTAGTTGTTTTGGTTAGTTTAGGCTTAGAAGTCTAAAGTTGGGATTTGGGTTATTAATGTATCCTAAACCCATGAGGGATGTAAAGAAGATGCTTTAAGGTCATTAATGGTGTTATTTCATCAAAATAAATAGCATAGAGGCCCTATATTTCTAGTTGGCCCAATGAATGTAAAAGATGCCAAAAGTTGTCATGACAACATTTGCAATTTATTGTAAATGTTGCATGCAACTCGGCAACATTGGATTCCCAAAATGATAGGAGTGGGAAATGAACTAACATGGCCTAAAAAGGTGGAGAATGGCATCTTAGACTCTTTGAGGCTTGAATCCTGAGGTAGAGAGTATTGTAATCAAGTTCTTTTGGTAAGCAAGCAAGGAGAATTCCTGTATACAGTGCATAGTCTACTATTCTTGCATGTTAATGGTGTTGTAATAGATTAAAGCTCAAGATTTAGCCATGGATTCAAGTAGTGTAGTATGTTTTAAGGATTTTCTTTTCATAGTGTTAGACTATTTGAGTTAATCTTCAAGTTGTGAGAAATAAGTTTGAACTAACCTGTCTGCTGGTTACCTTTTGCCTATTTTTGCTTTCATGGCTCCCACTTGAGATTCAACCATTGAAACCTCAAAAGGGTGGATGAATCTTGTAGTGGAGCCTTAGTACATAATTTATATAGAGGTAGGAGTCCTGAAGAGTCGAGTTTCTATTTTTAATGTCAAGCCCTAGGTGAGCTTAGTGTGCCCAATTAGAGGTTTGACAGTGAATAATTGAAGATTGCATGCAAGGGAATGAAGTACATTATGAAACAATCATAGTTCCAAGATGTATATGACATGTACTTGACATACTGGACCTCTAATCCAACTACACATGCAACATAGTCATTACTCACATGATCAAATTACAAGAGAGAGTATGAATTACTCAATTTGAAATCCATGGTGAAGCGACCTGTTGCCTCCTATGTAGATGGGGTGTTTAATTAATCTCAGAATGAGAGCCAACAACCATAAGACTAGTCCTACAATGGAGGATTTGAAAAGCTATGAAGATAAGCAAACTGGAATTAAACTAGCATGAATGCAATTTATTCTAAAATGCTTTGAAGGAAATACGATATTAATCTAAATAGATTTGAAAGAAATATGAAGTGCAGATTTACTCTAAAGAAATTGAAATAAAGATGAAATTAAACTAAGAGAAATTAAGCAAATTAATTTTAATATGAGATGCAATATTAAACTAAAATGAGAAAATTACACTAATATGCAATAAAATCTTTGAATTAAATGAGACAAAAAAGTGCTATAGTTTAATTAATCTAAAAAATTGTTCTCTTTGAATGAAGAAATGAGGTCCATTAAATAGAAAATCCCGAGGAGAGAATGAAGAGGTTCTTGATTTGAAACTCCTGACTCTTCATTCCCATTTGAGACAAAAAGACATGAATTACTAAATTAAAAGAATGGAAATTGCCACACAGGGTGACCTTTAGAATATTGTGAATTATTAAACCAAAAAGGAGTGTCCATTTGAATAACAAGTAATAATTAATTCCTCTTCATGTATATTAGCCAAATGGGGTGGGTTTAATTTAATTTAAAACACTTAGGGCTTTTAGAATTAAATTAATTTATCAAAGGGGTAATTTAGCTAATAAAAGTTGAAGACTTTAGGAATTAATTTTAATATTTGATTAATGATATTTAGGGTTTTTGCAATTGACATCAAGTCAAATTAAGTCAGGTAGGAGAGAGAAAATTGCCAAGGAAACTAGGACTTTGAAGATGTAAAATTGACGAAAATGCACCAAAATTGATTAAATTTATTAGGTGCCAATTCTGGGGTATTACAATTACACTCTCCCATCCCTATTATTTTTGTGTATGAGTGACTTATCTAATCACATACCCATGCCTCACTATAAAAAACCATCATTGCATGCTTTTTATTATGACAACGTCATTGCATTCTTCCACTCCATCAAATCAAATACCCACTCTTTGATTTTCACATGACTTTTATCACGACAATGTCATTTCATGCTTCCATTCCCTTTTCAATAATCTATGTTCTTACATAATTATTGAATCACTTAATTTACTATTTTTTCATGCATCATTTTTCTATCCAATTTTTTGCAACTAATAAATACAACTAATTAGAGGGGGTCATATACCATTTCTACCACCCTTGTTATTGAGATTTCAAATGTTGACTTGTGTTATATGGAAGTCACCACCATACCATCATTATACCATTGGATGCATCTTGATGGAGGCATTCAAGCATTTTCTTCTCATTAACTCAATTTAATTTTGATGGCATTTGTTGATTTAATGGCACGATATGAATGTTAATAATGGCATTGTTTACATCTTTGCATTTGGAATGCTTGATGACCATCGAGCTTTGAGAGCTAAGACATCATTGCTATTACCTTCAAGGAATTGTGTGAAGTGTTTGATCTCTCTTTATTTGTTTTGTTGTTGATATTCACTATGTGGTACTCCCCGTTTATGATCATTTCATGAGGAAATTTCTTGATCACTCGAGGGTTGCAAGCTAGGGTACCATGCATTGTTTATGAGCTCACTATTTGAGTACCTCATGAGCCTTTTACTATCATGGCACCTTGCAGAGTATTTAGGCATTTGATTTATTTTGATATTGATGCTCACTAATTTTTCCATTCCCATGTGTAGTTTGCATCATTGATTGGCATTATTTTATTACTATTGTCCCTATTTGATTGGAACCATATTCATGTTGTTTTGATGATTTATTAATCTTAAACAAGGGCATCGTAAGTTTGATTTGGTACTCCATTCATTCTCATTGCTCATCATGGGTTCATAGCCCATGATTGTTGTTGATGATTGATTGAGGACCCTCGAGCCATGGATAGGGTATCCATTTTTTGCAGTCTTTGCTTACTTACTGGTTTAAGGAAACCATGAGCTTGATCCTACTGTTGTTATTGACATTTGATGTTTACTGTTCATTGAAGGCTCATGAGTTATTGAATCACCACTATCATTCTATTAAGATGCTTACTATTGTGAATTCCTTTGAGGACCCTTGAGCTTGATTATTTTGTTGATTCATTTTGTTGAGGTTTACTGATTCATGGAGACCGTATTTGAACTATGACATTATTTTTTCACTATTGATCTTATGGTCCCCGTGCTTTCTTGATGATCCTCAATGTTCACTGATGGCATCATGCCCTTGACCAATGCTCTACTTATTATATTTTTGTTAGTGCCTGCAAAAAATTTCATGTCTCTAGCATTTTTCTTCTGGTCTCTGCAATTGTTTTTCATGTTTCTGGCTAAAACCCTTGCAAATATTAAAAAACTAGCCATTGTGTGGAAAAAACCCTTTGTTTTACCCTGGCACTATTCTAATTTGTTGTTACTTTTTTGGGCCACTTAAAAATCCTAATTCACACATGCTTTATATTATTGGTCAGTCCCTATTTAAATTTTTTTCTAAGTCTATCCTCCTAGCACTTTAATATTTCCTAAGTCCTGCGCCTTTAATTTTTCTATAGTTTTGGCTTAAATCTTTCCTGGGCCTGGCTCTGACACCATCTTAATCCTATGGTTGTCATAAGTTCACAAGGGTTTTGTCAAAGGCTTGCGATCTTATGATGACCGTTGATTCCTTTTCTTAATGTAATGCTTCAGATGGGAAGGTCCACTGCCACATAAGCACACATGGCGATTCCCTATTGGCCAAAAGAATCAATGAAGTGGTAGGGTTGTCAGAATGTCCTATGAACAAAGAAAAAGTGATTCATTTTCTTACCAGATTTTATGACGTGGTAGTCTCTCATTTGTCAAAGGATCTTATGTGGTAGGGTGGGGTCAGGCTTTCATGATGACGAAAAATATTTAGAATCTACAGTGGGCACATGATCTCAAAGAATCTTTTGAACCCTTGAGAATATGCACCAGCCGTTTGATTCTCCATGTGTGCAAGATGACTGTTGTGGGTCCACTGACAGGTGTTACAAATGGAGCTTTCTTATTGGTTGTGTCAGTGGGACCATTTTTCAAGTGTTTCTGGAGTGTTCACTTCTAATTGGTCTATGTGGTTATGATTGGGCATGTATCAGTGGGACCTGGCTTCCAGCTTGTCAGAGGGTCTTGACACTTGCAGTAAATCTATAGTTGGTGTAAGTTCTCATGGGATGTGTCAGAGGTATGAGATCTTACGCTGGTCATTGATTTCACCTTTTTCAGAAGTGATAAAGTATGGCGGGTCCACTACTACATGTACACAAATGGCATCTCCTCATTGGTCGACGTGGATGATGAAGTAGGGTGGGGCCATTTTCAGAGAGGTCAGTAATGAGGACAAGATCTACGGTTGGTGCATGATCTCATGGGTGGTGTCAGGGCCATGAGATCTTGTGCCTGCCATCCGATTTACAGGCTTATAGAGAGTGGGTCCTTTGTTAGTTATGACTAGGTGGTTTCAGCAAATGAGGTGGTGACAAGTGGCATAAGAGGACCTAGGCGAGGGTCTAAAGGTTTGGTGGTCCTGATAAACTTGTCTAGCGGCTTGATAAAATTCAATGGGTTTCACTCATTCGCAAAGAAAAGTGGTGGTGCTCCAAGTTGATTGGCGATTCAGTGAACAAGTGTTCATGTAACCGCTAAACTAAATAGCGGAAAGATAAAGTATTTTGCGAACTGGAAAAGGTCTTTGGTTGCCAATTCACTAAATTTGACTAAGGTCTTTTTAAAAAGGTAAATCATAAAGCTCACAAAAAGGAAGGATCTAACAGTCAGGACTTAAAGTTGACCTAATTTCAAATGTGCACCGCCAATATGCTACAGGCGCCATGGAAATGACCGTTGAAATTCAAATTTGAATTTGCAGAGGATTTCTAGTGACAGAAAGGACTAGTTTTTATGATTTCTTCAGCCAGATTTGATTTGGTTGGTGGTGCCAATGGATGCAGTGTGATCCAGGGTGCCATGATCAATTGTTGGGGGTTCTGTTGTACCGTGAAGTGTGGTTTTGTGCTCGAAAAGTGTTTGCAGGTGGCTGATTTGATTAGTTTTCATGGTAATTCCTTTGTTTACTGTGCTGATCTCGCAGATTTTCATGATTGCAAATTTGTTTGAGATTTATTTTCTCTGAGTTGCCTGCATCTCTTCCCCTGCAATAAATTCTAATGTAATTTTAGGGTTGGTGTAGTTTTTGGAACCCTAACCCTAGTCATCTGAAGCTTAATGCATCCTTTAGGATTCCAAGATGACTAGGGATTATAAATGGAGTTGTGTTAGTTTTTTGAGGGGTTCCAGTTTCTTCCTTTTCAGGAGAATTGGTTCCAAGAAAGTTTTTGTCCTAAAATTTTTCTCCTTCTCTCTGCATATAGGGTGTTCTTTCTTCCTTTGTTGGTTCAGAGAATATAATGCATATTGTAATTTATTTGTCTTATGTATGAGGACTCAATTTATTCTTACTATTACCAAGCTATCTCCATTTGAATTCTAAATTCATTAATCATACATCAAGGGTGTTTGATTTTTTTGTTTGCATTTCCTATGTGTTTGCAAGTGGGGTTGTCTTCGCAGAGATAACTAGTTTAGGATTAGTTTTCATGTATGTATGAGCTGAGGTGTCAAAGATATGTCATGCTTGTCTTCCAGTGGATGCTCGTTAATGTATTATCTATTTATAGGTCTCTTCTAAGGGGAGGGTTAAAAGCCTTTGGATGGGTAATAACATACTTGGATACACAGGTGGGTTGTTGAAGTGAGGTTTGGTCATGGTGTGTGATTGATGTTAGGCATCAACACATTGAACTTATTTCTTTCTTGTTTCATAGCTATCTATTGCAATAGGGTATTTGACTCTGTGGCCCATTGGACAAGGCACTGGTCTATGAGGGACTTAGGGTATCTCAGGGGTCCTTTCAAACCCATCATTAAATCATTTACATTTAGTTCCACCCTTTCCCTTTCATGTTGTTAGGATAGGTCTCTTGTTTTCATACTCACTCTATGCAAGTAGGGCTATTGCATGAGATCTTGGTTTCATTGAGGTACATGATACCTACAAGGGTTTGAGAACCATTCCATAGTCAGTTACCTATAGGCCTGTAGTGTGATTCAAGTTGTATGTGTGTGCAGATGAGGTATACCCACCTGAGTGATGTGAAGCTCAAAGAAGAAGGAGGATTCCTTTCAATCCTCATCAATTGGACTATTTTCTTGTCAAACTTGAGTGCCTACCCTGAGAATGAAGCCCATCTATTGATTCAAGTTTGGTCCTACAAGGAAAAGCTCCAACAATTTCTTCTATTAGATTGTATATTAATACACTTACTATTTTGAATTTGATCTCGAACATCATGAAATGTTATTTCTTCATGAACTAAAACTGATTGAATACCTAAAGGAATTGAAGATTAGTGATTAGAGATCACCGAGTACTGAAATGATATGTAAGATAATTAAATTAGTCATTTTTTTGTCATTGATGTCAACTAGTTTTGATAGTACTTATCATGATAGTTGCAAATGTCTAAACATCTGTAAAGAGGAGAGAAAAGATGAAGAACTAAGATATCTACATGGAGGAAGATGGATATGACATATGAGGTTTTGGAATACTTTGGGTAACTTATTGATGAGTCTATGACTTCATATGGTTGACTTGATTATGTTGCATTAATCTTTTATGAAGATGGAAGCAAAACTTAACAAAGTAATGTGGTCGGTAAATGAAGCACTTCAATATACACTGAGCTAGTGTAGTGTATATCAAGTGATAGTATTAACTAAGATTGTGTTTGCCGACTTATTTCTTTGTTAACCGAGTATGGATGAAAGTATTTAATACTTAAGTTTAGCTGACAAAAATTGATGAGCTATAAAGTGTTATGATTTCGAGATTGAGGATAAAGTTTGTTACAAGATCCATGGCTAACAAAATTCGGAGAAGATCTAAAGGATGGAATTGAAATGTGTTACTGACACAACTGCTGAGGAAATTTTAAGAGGCAAAATCAATGAAGGTGATTAAGCGGCAAAATATGATGGTTGATATGAAAATGATTTATCTGTCTATATAAGAGATATGAGTTTCTTTATTGAAACATGCCAGAAGAAAGAATACAAAGATTTCACGTGAATATAGCTTCATGCATGCCTCATTAGACTCATTGAAGAAGAACTGAACTGCAAAATAGTACTGAGCATCGGAGAGCTTTTACCGAGTGAAAGTAAGTTGAGGAAGTGAATTGATATATTGATCAGAGGATTTGTATGGGCTTAGAATAGATCTGAACATCTACAATTTGAGTTGTATTGTAATTAGATCAACTACTATTTTAGTTTAACCATTGATACAGAAAAATCTCTTAACCGAGTGGACTTAACCGTCTTATGATATACCCCATGTAATTCAATGAATGTACATTGTTATCCTATTGACCCCATAGTGAATGTTGGTTGAATGATAACTATTAATCTAAAATCCTCTAACAAGGTCACACCTAACAGTGTGTTTGTAACCTTTAATAGGGTTGGCTGTTCACTGAGCTCACTTCAGAAAAGTGAAAAGTATTTTGGGTTACTGGTCCTAGGTGGTTTTTCCCTTAATAGAAAAGGTTTCCATGTTAAATCTATGTGTTATGTGTTTCTCTGATGACTGATTTGTTGTCATATTTTATATATTGCATATTTGATTTGGTTGGTAATCACTGTGAGTAATTAACTGGTAATTAGTAAAGGCACAGATAGTTTAGTAGTTTATGTTACCGAGCTGTGGAATTTGTTGAATTTTTTTAAAGAGATACATCTTTGTAATTGGGACTATAGGATAATTGATCTAACTGATTCACTCTCCACTCTCAGTTATTCTAACAATTGGTAGCAGAGCATTGGTTTCTTGGAATAGAGTTTTAAGGACTTCAGCAAAAAGATCACAAAATGTATAAGGGGGAGGTGTCGAAGCTGAACAAGGAAAAATTTACAATATGGAAAAGTTGAATGAAACTTCACATATCTAGAATCAGAGATTCTGCCTTACATCTACTAGAGAATGGCTACTTACAACCACTGACTAGACCTTTGACTCTTGATCAACTGAAGGATCGACATGAACACAACATGACTATGATAGAGATTGTTGCTTCTCTATCAGATGTTGAATTTGAGGATGTTAAAGATTGTAGTACTTCAAAGGGAATGTGGGACAAACTAGCTCAAGTCTATAGTGGTGATGTTAATGTCAAAATAGCCAGAGCTAAAATACTAAGAGGTAGGTTTGATGATATGAAAATGAAAGAAGGAGAAAACATAGTATAGTATACAAACTAAATAAAGGAGGTAGTCAATGTTATCAGAGGATCTGGTGGTGTCATTGATGAAGATACAATGATAAGTAAAATTCTAAGGACCTTGCTGCCTGCTTATGCAATCAGAATATCAGCTATACATGAAATGAGGTTTGCACCTGGAAACACTCTTACTCTTGATAGTCTGATTGGTAAGCTAACAACTTTTCAGTTGAACAATTTTGATAATAGTATTGTACCATATGTTGAGTCTGCTTTCATGTCTTCTCTAAAGATCGATAAGTCTAGTAGTAGAAATAATAGGGATGACAATGATAGTAATACTAATGATGAGCTTGATGAACTTGAAGCTCTTATGGCCCGGAGATTACCTAAAGGTAAATGTAGATATAAGGTTAAATTTCCTTTAGCATGTTTTAACTGCAAAGAAGTTGGTCATATTGCTGCTAGATGCCCGAATAGGAAAGAAGATGAAAGAAACAAAGATCGATTTGGTGAAGGAAGCTATGGGAGGAGAAACAACAAAAGTTACTGATACTACAATAGAGATAACCAAGACAACAATGATAAGGGAAAAAAGGTATGTTACATTGCTAAAGAGAATGATACTGATATCAACACAGATGATGATGTTGAAGTAGTATTTGTTGTGATTAAGGATGATTCCAAGGAAGAAGAAATGTATGTAGAAACAAAACTCATTTCTAAAGTTAATAAAAATGATACATGGATCATTGATAGTGGCTGTACACATCACATGACTGGTGATGAAGAAAATTTTGATCATCTTAATCAATATAATGGAGGTTCTATAAAAATGGGTAATGATACACCATGTATGGTTAGAGGAAAAGGATATTTGATGATGGAGGAAAACCTATTGGAATAGGAGCACAATCCAAAGGTAACTTGTTTTATCTTGACAATACTGAGTCTTCCTATTTATTGATGAAAAATGAGGATGTATGGTTATTGCATAAAAGGTTATGTCATGTAAATTTTGATAACATGATTAAGATCAGTAGAAAGAAAAAGGTTAGAGGTCTGCCTAGCCTAGAAAAGCCTGATCATGTTATGTGTCATGAATGTCAAAAAGGGAAAATGAAAAAATCTAGTTTTAAGAGTAAAGACTATTCAAAAAAGAGAATCTTGAAGTTAGTTCACACCAACCTATATGGTCCCATGAGAAATCAGAGCTACTATGGAGATAGATATTTTATTCTGTTTGTTGATGACTACACTAGATTAATGACTGTAATGTTTTTAAAGGAGAAATCTGAGGCATTTAAGATGTTTAAATGGTACAAAGCTAAAGTAGAAAAATAAACTGGGAAAGAACTAAAATGTTTGAGATCTGAAAGAGTTGGTGAGTTTATTTTTGATGAATTCACTAACTATTGTAATAAGCATGGCATAAAAAGACAGGTGTCTGCACTGAGAACACCTCAGCAGAATGGGATTGCTGAAAGGAGAAATAAATCAATTGTTGATTGCATGAGGACATTGATAATAGAAAAGATTATTGCTCAAACATACTGGAGAGAGGCAGTTAGCATAACTGTATATGTCCTAAACCAAGTACAATTGAAGAAAGATAGACAAAACATCCTACGAGTTATGGTTTGGTCACAAACTAACTGTAAGTTACTTTATAATTTTTGGTAGAAAATGTTTTATTCTGAAAGATGATAGGAACGGGAAATTTGATTCTAAAGGGGATGATGGAATATTTCTTGGATATCCTACTAAAAGCAAATCCTACAAGTGTCTGAATAAGGTTACTAATAAGATGATTGAAAGTACTAATTTCAGAGTTGATGAATTTGATGATAAAAATGGTGAAGAAAGCAATAAGGAGATGGAAGACTATGGTAGATTCACTTATATTGAACATCTAGAGTACCTATCAAAGCAACAGGCTGAGTTGACCGAGCATTAGGAAAAGAACACTGAGGAATAGCAAAGGGAAACCAAGGATCAGGAAGAAGCTACCGAGCAAGGAAATGAACCTGAATAGGATGAACAACAAAGAAGAGATCAAGTGCTAGGAAGATTTGTCAGAAGACATCATCCTGAGAACCAAATCATAGGAGACAAGCAAGCTAGCATGTTGATAAGAAGTAAGTTAAGACAAGGTACATGCTTAGTTTGTGAGTTTGAATCAAAAAATATTAAGGTTGCACTTGAAAATGAAGAATGGATAAATGCTATGAATGAAGAGATAGAAAAAATAGAGAAAAACAAGACATGGACTTTAGTACATAGACCAAAAGATAAGAATGTTATCGGTACTAAATGGATTTTCAGAAATAAGCTGAATGAGAATGGAGAGGTTACAAGGAAAAAAGCTAGACTTATTTGCAAGGGATATGCACATGAGGAAGGTATTGATTATGGTGAAACTTTTGCACCTATTTCTAGACTAGAAGGAGTCCACATGTTACTTGCATATGCTGCACATAAGCAATTTAAAGTCTATCAAATGGATGTTAAGTCTACTTTTTTGAATGAGATACTAGAAGAGGAGGTCTACATAGAACAACCAGAAGGGTTTTTTGATCCAAATCAGAAAGACATGGTATGTAGACTACACAAAGCTTTATATGGTTTAAAGAGCACCTAGAGCCTGGTACGAAAGGTTGCATACTTATCTTTTAAGTATTGGTTTTGTTAGAACTAGTGAAAACAAAAATTTGTATATGAAAGGAGGATCAGATGATACTATTTTGATTGCTGAAATATTTGTGGATGATATAATTTTTGGAGGAAAAGATCATATCTATAAATCATTTGCTGATGAGATGAGAAAAGAATTTGAAATGTCTATGTTTGGAGAGATTAAGTTCTTTCTAGGCTTGCATGTTATTTAGCAAAATTATGGAATTTTCATCACATAATCAAAGTATATAAAGGAAGTATTGAGAACATTTGGCATGGAAGATGCTAAACCAATTGGAACACCTATGGTCACAGGCTGCAAATTAACAAAAGATGATGAATCTACAGAGGTAAACCAGACATTGTACCAATCTATGATTGGTAAATTGATGTATGTAGTACATTATAGGCCAGATATTGCACATGCAGTGGGGATTGTTGCTAGATTTTCTACCAATCCAAAGGATTCACATATGGTTGTAGTAAAAAGAATCTTGAGATACCTGAAGAAAATAGAGGAATATGGTTTATGGTATTCTAAGGAAGGCAAAATTGAACTAAGAGTTTACACTGATGTAGATTGGGCTGGAAATATAGATGATAGGAAGAGCACAACTAGAGGAGCATTTTTCTTTGGTGAAAGACTTGTTACTTGGACAAGTAAGAAACAGCCTTGTATTTCTCAGTCTACTACTGAAGTAGAATATATTTCTATTGCTACAAACTATTCAAACATTGCTTATATCAAAAAAGTGTTGGAAGGGATGAATGAGGTGATCAATGAGCTGGTGATTATATACTGTGGCAACACTAGTGAAATAAATATTTCTAAGAATCCTGTAATGCACTCAAAGACAAAAACACATATCTATTAATTATCACTACTTAAGAGAGCAAGTACAGGAGAAGCAAGTCAAACTGGAATATGTTACAACAAAGGAGAAACTTGCTGATATTTTTACCAAGCCTCTACCGAAGGATACTTTTGAATACTTGAGGACTAGACTTGGGGTCTGTCCCCTATCTACTGATCACTAATGTGATCTGGAGGTTGCATCAGCCTAATATTATTAGAAGATCATTCATGTTGATGCAACATAGATCACACTTTGGATTCTATCCAAGGTTGTGAAATATTTGAGGAACTAGAACATAGATTTGCATATCAGTATACCGAGATACATTATCTGCACTAAACAACAGAGAGTCACTTGGCTATTGCAGAGCTGTATGTTTTATGTTTTTCTTTGGAATTGTTGTCAAAGGGAGAGATCAACAATATGATAAACATAGAGATCAATGGAAAATCTAAGGGAGAGATAATCTGAGAAAATTAGGGAGAGTCTTGAAGGTTTTTTGCTGAGAACAGAAGGAATCTGAGAGCTGAAAAGATAAAATCTACAGAGGAAAGTCTGTACTTGCAATGTTGTCGTGTAACGTAGTGATTAAACATATTAAATATCAAGCTAGGGAGAGCTTACTGAGCTACAACATTTACTTAAATAGTTGTAGAATACATGTTTGGTATGTGTATGACATATTTCATATTATTTGTGTTGCCATCAATGCCAAAGGGAGAGATTGATGAACTACAATTGATTGAATACCTAAATGACTTGAAGATAAGTGATTAGAGATCACCGAGTATTAAAATGATATGTAAGATAATTAAATCAATTATTTTGTTGTCATTGATGTCAACTAGTTTTGACAGTACTTATCATGATAGTTGCAAACATCTAAACATCCATAAAGAGGAGAGAAAAGATGAAGAACTGAGATATCTACATGGAGGAAGATGGATATGACATATGACATTAAGGAATACTTTGGGTAACTTATTGATGAGTCTATGACTTCATATGGTTGACTTCATTATGTTGCATTAATATTTTATGAAGATGGAAGAAAAACTTAACAAAGTAGTGTGGTCCGTAAATGAAGCACTTCAATATACACCGAGCCAACGTAGTGTATACCCAGTGACAAT
Organism: Chamaecyparis obtusa; assembly: GCA_027943335.1. Taxonomy (NCBI): domain Eukaryota; kingdom Viridiplantae; phylum Streptophyta; class Pinopsida; order Cupressales; family Cupressaceae; genus Chamaecyparis; species Chamaecyparis obtusa. The sequence goes on along the minus strand of BSBK01001069.1, from coordinate 280,214 downwards.
ATTAACTGAGATTGTGTTCGCCGATGCATTTCTTTGTTAACTGAGTATGGATAAAAGCATTTAATACTTAAGTTTAGCTGACATAAATTGATAAGCTATAAAGTGTTATGATTTCAAGATTGAGGATAAAGTTTGTTACAAGATCCATGACTGACAAAACTTGGAGAAGATCTAAAGGATGGAATTGAAATGTGTTACTGACACAACTACCGAGGAAAGGTTAAGAGGTAAAATCAATGAAGGAGATTAAGAGGAAAAATATGATGGTTGATATGAAAATGATTTATTTATCTATATAAAATCAAGGCTTTTCTCATGCATCCTCGAAGCCCTAGATTTCTATAAAATCAAGGCTTAGCTCTTCACAATTCACCTACCTTGAATTTGCACAATTACTCTGGTGAATTTGCGATTCAAGGATTGAGCACTCGTGACAGGTGATTTGTGAGATCTTTCATTGTTGGTCATAGTTTCATAGTTTTCATATCATAGCTTTACATTCATATTCATTCATATCAGTTTTAGATAAATCTGCATATCATTTCAATTTCATTCATTCCTAGCTTAGATTCATACAGTTTTCATATTATTGCACAGAAAATACAAAAATATAGAATAATCCTTCGTTTAGGTGTTGCATTGTCACTGATCTTAATTCCAATTTGAGAACATCATACTCACACCTACTAGAAGGCTGTAAATCACCTGGTTAACTTAGTTTTAGTTATTTGCAAGATTTTGATTTTGGCTAACCTCTAATGTTTTACTGAAGTGTTGTGTCTATAGCTAGGTACCAAATTCACACACACATTTTTGGCACCCATCATGGGGCCCTGAAATGGGTTTCCATCTCTTCTATTTCACTTATATCTATTTTTCTATCATTTTTTGGTCCATTCTATGATTTCATTCTCTGTCCGTACATTTTTTGTCTGACTTTTGTCAGAAAGTCATACCAGAAGCTACTAGTTGTCATACGACAGTTTAAGATTTCAAGGCTCATTTCAAAAACTACAAATTATGGTTTGAGAGATACATTGTCATTTGGTGAGACACCCACTATCGTTCGAGTTTCCAGATAGTCATATCAAAGTTGACCCATTGTCGTATGGGATTTGGATTATCATCTGGAAGGTAACCCACTATCATATGAGTTTTGACTCCAGGATTCAATTGTTGTTTCATAAATTTTTGGCAGTTTTTGTTAATATGATTGAGAACAACAAAGAGGGGGGGGTGAATCAGTTGTTCTCAAGTCCTAATGTATAAAACAATCTTAAAAACTTTTCTTTAAATCAGATCCAATAACCAAAACAAACTCAGTCATCATTGATTCAATAATAGAAACATATAACAATGCAGTCCACTACCCAGCTATAACTTAACTTGTAAAACACAAAAATGATCAAACCAAAACATTCACACAAGTATTAACACCAGGATTTATAGTGGAAACCCAATTTGGGAAAAACCACTTTGTAACATGCTACTATTATTTTCACTCTTTTGAAGTGAGCTCAGTAAAAAGCCAACCCTGTCAAAGGTTACAATACACACTGTTACGTGTGACCTGGTTAAAGGATTTCAATCACCCTGTTAAAAGTGAGCCTATTCATAGGACTTACATACACTCCATTAGAATGCAACCTTGTTCAAAGGATTTAACATATGACTGTTAGGTCAACCTCTGTTAAAATGATTTTGACTGCTACAATGGTTAGAAAGTAGCAGCAATATTTATCTAAAAAATATACAACTCACTTTGCAAATATCAGATTTGATTCTGTACGCTAATGCTGGTTTATTGACTTTGAAACTTTTCCATCTCCATCTCTGATCTGCTTGAAACTTTTCTTCAAGTAAGCACCACAATTCTACTTCAGCCTTTTCTGCTTAAATAGTCAGTAAAACTTTTCTGATCTTCCAGCATTCTCTTTTTCACCCATGCACACACATATCCAAATGCTCAAGTTCCCTTTATACTTTCCTCAATTAGGTTAACTCATCTTATGCCACTCAATCTCATTCATAGATCTTAGGGTTAGGTCAGATTCATTGAATCTACCCTCTTCATGTTCTTCAACTCCTTTTCTAGAATCATCTCAAATCTCTTAAAGACTTACAATAAAACATTTTATAGTGCATTTAATGCTTTCAAACAATCAATAAATAAAGTCAACACATTTTACATAATCCAAGAATTCAACAATGTCGGCTCCAAAACTAAATTCTCTTCAACTATAAAATTGCTGATGCTCAGTCAATACTGTGATCAACTACTCGGTCTTCATATAGAAAGCTCGGTCATTACTAAAAATGTTTCCTTGCCTTACACTATCTTCCTCGGCAATTAACTATTATTCAGTCGACACTAGAATTTTTCTCGGCATATACTAACTCGGTTGACACTAACATTACTCGGCTTAAACATTATTTTTCCATTCTTTGCTCGGTCAAGCCTACCAGTTTAGTCTTCAGTCTTACTAGTATAAACAATACATTGTCTCCTCAATGTGCAACATAGTCATGTACACTTTGTAGTATCAAGATAACTCAACCTTTCCTTAGGTGCTATTGTTACCAACCTTGCCTATCCCCTTAGTAACACTCAAATAGATATAATACTTTTCTAAGTAGCAACAGTCTTACCAATTAAGGTTTGACACCAATGACAATACAACAATTGTTTCAATTGCAATTTCTAACAATTTTTTAGATTTGATTTTCAGATTTGGACTAATAGCTAACCCTAATGATTGAAATCTTCTATTTCTGACTAATATTTGTTGAATCTAATTGGGAAAAGTGCAACTAAACTAATAAAATAGGTAAAATCTACTAAGCACATCATGAGGAATTTAGGTATTCTACTACAATTTGATAACACTTTGATTTGGACATAAAAATAACTCTCACATGTCAAGCTTGTGTGGCTTTTCTTGTTTTCATATCACAAACTTCATTTTGGGCTATAAAATAAACATAGATTTGCTTTCTACATATCTGTTACACATAGTAAATAGGCCCTATGAACACTATTTGTCGATGATCTCAAGAGAGTGGGCTTCTTTTTCTTGTTCACACATGCGAAGCTCTTCTTGATGAAGGATCCCCTTGTAGGTAGGGAGGTTACTGAGATTGTCTTGTGTTCTACTAGATTTGTGTGTCTTCAACTTTTGATTGATACATTCTCTCTCCGGAGAGGTTGATAGATCATAAGAGATTGATATCATAGATCTTTGTGGGATAATTTTGGTCTTAGCATGTTGGATTAATCTGCTTGCTTTGTTTTGGTTAAAAGTGAAAATGCTAGAGGACTATGCTCTACTCCCTTTTTCGGTAGTATCAGAAACTTAGATCCTTGAATCTAGAACCAGTCTCTATGTGGTATCTTTTGTGCATCACCTTTAGAGAGGGTTAACCATAGTGGACATTCCCTTAATTAGGTCAACCACATGGATGGAACCTCAAGAGGTAATAGCCATTTTTGCCATGGTAGCAGTAGCTACTATATAAATATCCTTGTGGAGGAAATCTTCACAGGCCTAGTCTCTTGTTGGGCTGTCAGATCTCCCTAGCAGCTCCTGATTGATTAAATTCTCAGATTATGTCAAAACCTTGGTGTGCTTGGATTGGAGTTTTCCCTCTTGAGATCACAAAATTTGTAGAGTCAGACCATTACTACAAACCCTAGTGAGGCCAAATTTTCATTTTCTAGGAATATGTGTATTATTGAAAAACTTTTTGGAACATACACTGTTGGGTAAAACTGAGGTTCAATTAGATGGCCTTTGTATGGATATGGTTGAATCAAAATTACCCTAAGAATGTCAATCCGGGAATCATAGACTTGAGAGAGATATCACGGCTATTTGCTCAAGGGGTGAAAATAATAAATCAAGGGGTTTATGAATTACTATGCATCTAAGATTACTTCTATGAATAGATTTTAATCTAAAGTTTGGATACTTAGCAACACACTTCTAAACAATTAAACAAGATGTCTTTATGAATGCTATTACAAAGTTTTGTCCGATTAAAGGTTGGTCTGATTTTACTTGGATTGCGATAGGAGGTTTAGTGGTGGCAGGAGGTTATTTACAACAAACTGGTTCTAGTACTAAGTGCGGCAGGGGGTATGATGAATGCGATAGGAAGTATGATAAGAGTAACATGGAATATGATTAGTGCGATAGGAAGTATAGACATAGGAAGTAGTTTGGTAAATGGATGGATAATAGATTAAAGTAGTAGCAGAATAATGATATATAATAAGCGAAATAGATAGGAATGCTACAACCAATTACTTCATTGAATAATTAAATCCTTGATTAACAATAATAGGCATTATATAGATTAACAAACATACATGCAATGAACTCAGATAATTGAGAAATATGTAAATATACACATTCAATTCAATCTATAGAAAGATGCATAAAATCAATCAATGCTGAATACTCACAAAATAAACTAAAGTGTTCTCACCAAGCTTCCTGAGAGGGGGCCCTCCTCTAGTTCGCAAGGTGAGAAATGTCTAAAACTAGCTACCACAGAAACTTCACATTCTTAATATCATAGGTTTTCAAAGATAATATAAAGAGAGTATTTTTCATATATCATATATGTCATATGTCTTGCGATTAACATTCGCTTATATAAAATTAATATGTTTTAACCGAATCAATAACTAAGCTAGAATGGCTGATGGCCTATTCCCTAAATATAGATAATGTAGATAATGATTTGTTTTGGCCATTGGCCATATAACTGTTTACAAAAAAACTTGGCCAAAATAACATATAGCCAAAAATTGATCTATTTTAAACATTCAAAACTATTTACTCAAAATAACATAGTAGAACTATAACTTTCAAAACTGCTCCTCCAATCAAATAGCTGGCTTCACACTTATGCATCCTTAGTTTCCTTAGTTCCTATAGCAGCATCAGTCAAAATATATCATTTTCATAAAATTAATAAGTTTTTAGGAACTATTCTTCCCTCTTTAAAGAAGTACTAAATATTCTAATTTCCTATCAATAGTTTAGCAAAAAGGGAATTTCATGCCAAAGAAGTGGGAAATGTATGAGGTAAAAGGTTAACAAAAATAGAGCATTATCAGGACTCATCATCTCCCCCCAACTGAGGAATTTTCATGTCCTTATGCAAACAAAGTATACAAACCAGGTGGAATATTGCTTTCAAGGTGCTCCATGGACTCTTTTGGGACAACAGCTGGACTGTTAATGTTGTCCTGTAGTGTGACCCTGGATCTGAATTGTTGAAGCTCCTACTGAAGTTGCATAAAAGTATGTAGAAATTCATTGACAGTAACCATAGGAATGCCCGGTATTGCCGTTTGCAGTGGAATAGGTTTAAGAAGAAGACTAGAAGTACCTGAAAGGTCCTGTGAAGGCATTTCAATGATAATCAAAGACTGTGATGTCATGGCCTTATCAAGTTCTAGGTGACAAGAACTCTCTGTATTTCCTGTAGCATCTCCCAGAAGGGCTTCTTCCTGAGGTGTTTCAATAGTGTCTTCTAGATTTTGATTTAAATGATCTTTATCCTATTTACAGGCCCTCTGGGGAGTATTTTGCAATATATCATTTTCCCAAAGAACACCAGATTCAAGTTCATCTCCTACATCCAATGTTTGTTGAACCCTATCTTCTTGATCAAGGTTATTCTTCAGAGATTCCATGGCTTTATCAGGGATTTTTTCTTCTATAGATTGAGATTCAGGTTCCTTATTAGAATTTAAAGGTTGGCTTTCAAGGGTTTCTCCCTCCTCATTCACGTCTAAATTTTTCAATTCATTCAGAGGATCACACTGGTCTGCAGTAGTATCACCTTCATTAAAATTGTCTTCTTCATTGGTAGAGTTTGGTAAACTTTCTATGAATGGTGCCTTCCTCTATTTCTTCATGTGTCTGGTTTGACGGTGATATTCTCTACCCACTTTTTCCTTCCATTTCTTATTAGATCTACTGGTCAAAACCTCAAATTCAACATTTGTAGCAGCTTGAGCAGCATTGGCTAGGTTTTCTAAATGGCTAGCAGATCGTGGCAGATTACGGCGCACTGAAAAGGGGCTAGGTGTTTTTGTACTAGAGGAAGTGTGTAGGCCTTTTTCGGGTGTTTGCAAGGGTTCATCAGTAGGGTTTTTTTCTGAGTCATGGCTTGGAGAGGGTTGTTCCTCAACCATGATTTTAGTTTCTTTTTGCTGGGGTTGAAGGGCATTATATGTAGGGTGTACAAATGCATCCCATGCTATGGGAGTTTCCTGGAGCTGAAGACCAAGAATGACTAGTAGCTTAATCAAACCATGATGTGCCAGGGAATTTTCATGACCTTCCCTAAACTGAGTGCAAGCTCTCTCCAAGGAATGATATAGATAATAGGGAAGATTAACAAGTTTCCCTAACCTCAAATGAAGCATGAGCCATAAATGATGTGCATGAATGAAATTGAAATGGCCCTCATAGGTAATATACTGACCTATAAATTGGGTTACTGAATCCCATGGTGAAGGAAGGGTTTTGCATCAAGCTCCTTGTCCCTTAACAACCTCCACGGACTTGTTGTGCTGTAGAAAATTGGTTCTATCAATTTTTAATTCTGTAACCCACGTACTAGTAGTGGGAAAATATAATTCACCAATTTGGGGAAGATCAGCTACAGCGGCCACCATTTGCACCGTTATTGGAAAGGTAATGCCCCATATTGTCATAGTGTCTTAAACAAAGGCTTGGGAAAATTCTTCAGCAATGACAAGATCATAACCCTGCAATCGACAGAAGAAATGATGCCATCCCGCATGATGAAAAATCTTGTAAGCTTCATCATTTGCCAGTAACTTGTCCATGGAATTTGGTTCAAACCACTTGCATTTTCCACCCATGACAATAGAGGATTCTTGAAACCAAAGTATGAATAGAGAGAAATGGAGAGCTTGTTCATGAAAATCTGGCATTAAGGGTGAAAATGGAAAGAATAATGGTGATACGACTCCAACCTGTGTGAAGGAATCATAAATAGAAAGTGGCAGGGATGGAAATAATTAATGGTAGAGGAAATGTAGAGGTACGACATCCCCCCCAACTTTGGCATGAAAATGTCCCATTTGCGCTAAAACTAGAGATGAAAAATAGAAAACAAAGTACAACTAAAAGGAGGGTAAGAAAACTTTCCTAAAAGTAGAAGAATGATCAGCCGATGACGACGGAATGATGATTAAGCAATATCCATGCTGCACGAGCCAAGTAAGAAGTAATGATGTCAAAAAATCCAAGGAACACCTTCAAAAAATGAAGGCAGCATGTGAGAAGTAAATGAAACCTGCAACAGAGAGATCAGTCATCAAAGAGAAAGATTGTGAGTAGAGACATGTGGCAAGCAGAGTCATGGAGTCCTTTTGAAAAAACCAGAGCAATAGGAGAGTCACAAGATGCCAAGAGAGGGGTGATAAGAGCAAAGAAACCTCTTGTCGCATCCATCAGAGATGAGATGGTGGTTATTGTTGTGACAGCAAGAGAAGGGCGACAGGAACAAGGAAACCTCCTGTCACAACCATCAGAGATTCATCATTTTTTAAAAAAAAAATTTAATTTTTTTAATTTTTAATTTTTTCTTTTTACGTACGACACAAGACCACTGAGAAACTGGTTTTCAATCAAGTGCCGCCTGGAAGTGCTAGCGAACCAGTTTCCACTACCAGAGAGTCTGACAATGACAGATCACTGGATTACCCAATTTTCAACCAGAAGTTGGCCAACAACGCCAGAGACTGGTTTTCATTGTTGGATCTTTTTTTTTTTTTAATATAATATATATATATATATATATATATATATATATATATATATATATATATAATTATATATATATAAATATTCTAGCAATGTTGAAGGAGACCAAAAGGAACCATGGTGAGTTCCTTGGCAAGCTCTAGAAAGAAAGCTTCCTTAGAAAGAGGCTTTTTATATAGCTTCAGTCGATGACCATTAACGAGGATCTTGTGACGTTCAGAGTCCATAGTGTAGAGCTAAACTGCACCATTGTCATATACATGGGCAATTTCATAGGGACCTAGCCAATGAGTATGGAATTTACCTTTGAAGTCCTGAAATCAAGAATCATACAAAAGTGCCCAATCACCTAGCTGAAAGGAACATTAATGAATATGTTTGTCGTGCCAAAGTGCTCACTGATTTTGGACAAGTTTAGTATGGAGGAGTGCATCTTGACAGAGTTCATCCAAGGAGTGGAGTTGTGTTAGGCATTCCCGCTAAGCATCAGAGAGACTCAAACCGAGTTGAAGTGCGGTTCGAAGAGTCTTAATCTCAAACTCAATAGGAAGAACAACCCTCTTACCATAGACTAGTTCATAAGGGGTCAGACCAGTGGTGGTCTTCCATGTTGTACAATAGGCCCACACAACTTCAGAAAGCTGTGAGGCCCAATCACCATTATGAAGAGCAACAGTCTTGGTAAGAATATTCTCCAATTCTCGATTAGTGACTTCTACCTGTCCATTTGCTTGAGGGTGATAGGGTGATGATTTTCAGTGGTGGATTTCATACTCTTTGACTAATGCAGCAATGAGATCTAAAGTGAACTAAGGTCCTTGATCTATAGTAATCTCTCATGGAACACCAAAGTGGGTGAAAATCTCAGAGTACAAGAAGGCAGGAACTTTGGTATCACAGGCATGCTTGAGGGCAACCAGTTCAACCCACTTGGTAACATAATCAGTACAAACAAGAATGTATTCCTTTTTATTAGAAGGTGGATTGATAGGGCCCACAAAGTCAAGACCCCACTTCTCAAAAGGTTCAATAGAGAGCCGAGGATGGAGTGGCATTTCATCAGAACAAGTAGGATGACCCATTCGCTGGCATTGATCACAATGATGAACATAACACCTGCAATCCTTATGGAGTGTAGGCCAGTAATATCCTATAGTAAGAATCTTTTGAGCAGTCCATTGAGTAGCAAAATGTCCTCCACAAGGTTTAGTATGGTAGGCACATAGAATATCAAAGACATCCTCTTTAGGGATACACTAACGCATAATTTTATCAATGCCAGTACAAAAGAGAAGACCATTGATCCATGTATACTGTCCACTCAGGCTGACCAACTTTTGATGTTCTTGAGGAGAGAAGTGCGCTAGAAACTTGCATGTAACCAAATAGTTGGCAATGTTGGCATACCATAGACTCTTGGTGGAAATGGAAAAGAGGTGTTCATCAGGAAACATATCATCAACAGGAATAGATTCACCGTCTGATTGCTGTAACTGAGACAAGAAATCTACAACCACATTTTCTCGACCAGGCTTATCAAGTATAGTGACATCAAATTCTTGTAATAAAATTAACCATCTAATAAATCTACCAGTTACCATGGGTTTATTCATTAGAAATCAAATTTCTGAATGATCAGTATGAACAAACACTTTATAACCAATAATATAATGCCAAAATTTATTAATAGCATAAACAACAGCTAAAAATTCTTTTTCAGTTACCCTATAGTTTACCTCGACACCAATGAAGTTCTTGCTAACATAGTAAATGGACTAGAATAGGTTGCCTTCTTTTTGTTCGAGTACTGCTCCCATTGAAAAATTAGAAGCATCAGTATGAATATGGAATGGTAATTCCCAATTAGGGCCTCTAAGGATGGGAGTAGTCACAAGTTTGTTCTTAATAGTCTCGAAAGCTTCTTGACACTTAGGAGTCCAAGTGAAAACAACATCTTTCCCTAACAAAGAAAATAAAGGAGAAACAATCTTATTGAAGTTTTCAATAAATCTCCTATAATATCCAACATGACCAAGGAAACTCCTAACGTCTTTCTGAGTTGAAGGTATAGGGAGGTCTTGGATTATTCGGACCTTGTTGGGATCAACTTGGATACCTTTTGAGGAGATAAGGTGGCCTAAGACAATTCCTTCAGTCATTAACATATGACACTTCTCATGGCTTAGTGATAAGTTGGTGCTAATACATCTTTTAAGTACTTTCTCCAAGTTATCTTTGGCTTCTTCAAAAGTATTCCCATGGACAGTAAAGTCATCCATATAAACTTCTACACAATCATTAACTAGATCAGCAAAGATACTTAATACTGCTCGTTGAAATGTAGTAGGGGCATTACATAACCCAAAAGGAAGAACATTATATGCAAAAGTTCCCCATGGACAAGTGAAAGTGGTCTTGTCCTGATCTTTCGGGGCAATTCGGATTTGATTGTACCCATTGAATCCATCCAAGAAAGAGAAGAATCATTTCCCTGCAAGAGTATCCAAAACTTGATCAATAAAGGGTAATGGAAAGTGATCCTTCTTAGTAGCCTTATTTAAAGCTCTATAATCAACACAAATACACCACTTACCATTTTTCTTTGGAACAACAACCAAAGGAGATACCCACCTACTGTCTGAGATAGGATATATAAAACCAACATTCAATAATTTTTGAAGCTCTTCCTTGACTATGTCGTGTAAAGTAGGATTAAGTCTTCATTGTGGTTGTCGAATGGGGAAACTTCCTTCTTATATGTAAATTTGGTGCATACAAGTGTCTGGATGGATACCTCGCATATCTTGATATTCCCATGCAAATGCATCTTTATGTTCTTTGAGCACACCTATGAGATCTTTGACTTGAGTTGGTGTCAACTGTGGGTTAATATTGAGGGTACGTCCTGGTAAAATCTCCATAGGTTCTGAAGGCGTAGGAGCATTAAGAATGAGTTTTTATGATGTTCCTGGTTTGTCTAAAGAGAATAATGGAGTATACAAACATTGATCGAGGATTGCTGATAAGGGGAAAATTTCCAAAAGGACAATCAATAGTTGTATGAGAAGGAAAAACCATAGTTTCTAGGATATCATTGGACTCATACCTATTCTAAAGAAAGTTCATCAAAATGGTGTCCTCAGTAGGCTCCTCAAGGTGATGGACTTGCTCGATGGCAAGGATTGGGACTGAATCTTCTAGATCACTATCAATCCATGCAGGATCTTCTGTGTCCAACAAGGGGTGAGTAGGGGGATATAAGGTCAATTGTTTTGTTTTATCTCCATTGGAAATAACCATATTACCTGATCGAAAATTGATGTGGGCATTGGTAGTGGCTAACCAGGGTCTCCCTAGAATTAAAGGATACCCCCCCAACTTAGCTTTTGGTTGCAAAATCATAAAATTGATTGGATAATCCCAACTATCAATGGAAAGAACAACATCTTCTATAACCCCCTCTGGTTTGACTAAGGATCGATTAGCCATCTGAAGCACTGTAGGAGTAGGTCTAAGTCAATCCAAAGATAATTTGATTTTTGTTTCATTGGTCATCACATTTATAGCAGCACCTAGATCTACAAGTGTGTTAGGAATAACAATTGTACCGATACTGACCTGTATAACAGGGCTACCAGGATCTGCATATTTTGGAATGGTTATATTCCCCAACATCAATTTAGTTAACTGTCCAATAACTTGAACAGTCTTTGGATCATCCTTCTTTTTCTATCATCGGGTGCATAACTCGCGTACTATTTTATTGTATACTGGAATATCCTTAAGTGCCTGCAAAAGAGGAATTTTGATGTTAACATTCTTGAGTTCATTCATAAAATCAAACTCAATTTGTAATGGTTCCTTTGGTACAGGTTTAGAAAGCAAGAGCTCAGGAAAGGGTGGAGGAAAGGGAGGTTCCTTTAGAGTGTCCTCCTTATCTTCTTCTTCAATTTCTGTGATAGTTGGCCCTTGGAGAGCCTTTTCTGACCTTAACTGAACTCCCTCCAGTTTGACTACATTGATTGGATAAGTAGGGTAATTTTCCACCTCATTATTATATATGGGTTGAGGAGGTTTGTTGTTGGGATTTGGATTCAGTTGAGTTGGCATGGATGTGGGTCTAGGCGGTTGTGGTGGATTTAAAGGTGGACTTGAAGAAGATGAAGGTATTGGAGGAAGAAATTTTTGAGGTTGTTGATAGGGACTTATCATTGGTGGTGGTGGAAAGGATTGTTGTGGAAAATAAGGTGGTGTATAAGGTTGTGGAGGTGGATACAAAAATTGTGGCACATGTGGCTTCCATGCTTGATGCCACGGTTGTGTACTAGGTTGAAAATTTTGGGGCCATTGAGAATCAGGTTGAGGTTGTTTCCAACCACCATACCATGGACTTTGGTTCAAAATTTGCTGAGATGGTCCAGAAAAATGTTCATTAGAAAATCCTCTAGGTGGAAATGGGTGTCGTGGAGCCATATAGTAAACTGGTTCTTCGGTGTACTCCATAGGAACAATCCCTTCAGGAAATGGGAGTAGTGTTGAAGTCTTGCTAGCTTCCTCAAGGGATGCGACATGAGTCCAATTATAAGGGCAATCTTTTGGTCCATGCTTCTTATGACAAGTTGGGCAATATACTGCCAAGGCCTTTTCAAATTCTTCTTGTTTCTTGCGAGTATACAAAGTGTCAATTTTCTTGCCCATGTGATTTAATAAATCACTTTTAAGGTCTTCAAGTAGGTTAACAATTTCTCACTTGGATATACCTAATGCATTACCCATGGTGGAAAACTTACTTGAAGGTCCACAAATAGATCTATGAGATTGCAAATAGTTCCTGCATATGTCACAAATATCATCAAAGGACATTTTAGAAATATAACCTTTACCAATCAAATTTAAGGCATCCATGGTTTCATCACGAATCCCTCTTAAGAAAAGCATCTTGATAGTGTCTGCAGTTAAATCAGGGCGTCTTGAGCATTGTAAGCTAAAGGCAAAATGCTCTAAGAAATCTTCAACTGACTCATCTTCCTGTTGAGTCATGTGAAAGATTTCATCCCATACTTCCTTAGTTTTGCAATACTCCTGATATTTTTCCAGAAAAGCATCCTTCATTTGATCCCATGTTCTAATGTCCCTAAGACTCATAAACCATCATAATGCAACATCTTTTAATGTAGCTGGAAATAGCTTTAATTTTTGTGCATCACTTTGATAGTCATAACTATTACAAAGGACATCAAATTCAAATAGAAACATATCAAGATCCTCAGATGTTGACCCTCTAAATATAGGAAGTGTTGAGTGAGGGATATTTTTCATAGGGGCATTATCCTCAGGAGGTCGAATGGGAAACTCAAAGGTCATATTGTGTTGGACAATGGCATTACCAACATTATTTCCTTCCCCAACATTTCCTGAATTATCACCCATTATTTCCTCTAAAACTTGTGTTGCCCAAGGTGTGTAATATGTTGTAAAAGGTTTCTTTGGTAGATCCTAAGGTTTACTACACCTAGTGTCGTATGAGTCTTTGAATTGTTGAAAGATTTTAGAGGATGTAGTAGGGAAGTTAGACTATGAAGGTGGCTGTAAATTGGCTTCTTTGTTTGGTTTAGGTTTGTTATTCAATGACCTCTTCTCTTTTTGTGGTTTTCAAATTTTTGAACTACCTACTAATTCTTTCTTAACAAACCTGCCTTGACTATCTCTAGGTCTATTCATGCACCTAAAAGATTTAATGCAGTGTAAACCAAAGGTACTATCCTAAGCAAGGTCGACAATTGCTCAAGACTTCTCAAGGGCTCACTGTTCCTATCTTGACCTATTATAGTTTCATGCCTTTAATATCTCTCCTCGGCAACGAGACCAAAGATGTTGGGTAAAACTGAGGTTCAATTGGATGGCCTTTGTATGGATATGGTTGAATCAAAATTACCCTAAGAATGTCAATCTGGGAATCATAGAATTGCGAGAGATATCATGGCTATTTTCTCAAGGGGTGAAAATAATAAATCAAGGGGTTTATGAATTACTATGCATCTAAGATTACTTCTATGAATAGATTTTAATCTAAAGTTTGGATACTTAGCAACACACTTCTAAACAATTAAACAAGATGTCTTTATGAATGCTATTACAAAGTTTTGTCCGATTAAAGGTTGGTCTGATTTTACTTGGATTGTGATAGGAGGTTGTTTACAACAAACTGGTTCTAATACAGACTGCGGCAGGAGGTATGATGAATGTGGTAGGAAGTATGATAAGAGTAACAAGGAATATGATTAGTGCAATAGGAAGTATAGACACAAGAAGTAGTTCAGTAAATGGATGGATAATAGATTTAAGTAGTAGCAGAATAATGATATATAATAAGTGAAATAGACATGAATGCTACAACCAATTACTTCATTGGACAACTAAATCCTTGATTAACAATAATAGGCATTGTATAGATTAACAAACATACATGCAATGAACTCAAATAATTGAGAAATATGTAAATACACACATTCAATTCAATCTATAGAAAGATGCATAAAATAAATCAATGCTAAATACTCACAAAATAAAGTAAAGTGATCTCACCAAGCTTCCCGAGAGGGGGCCCTCCTCTGGTTCGTAGGGTGAGAAATGTCTAAAACCAACTGCTACAAAAACTTCATGTTCTTAATATCACAGGTTTTCAAAGATAATATAAAGAGAGTATTTTTCATATATCATATATGTCTTTTGTCTTGTGATTAACATTTGCTTATATAGACTTAATATGTTTTAACTGAATCAATAACTATGTTGGAATGGCCGATGGCCTATTCCCTAAATATAGATAATGTAGATAATGATTTGTTTTGGCCACTGGCCATATAACTGTTTACAAAACAACTTGGCCAAAATAACATATGGCCAGAAACTGATCTGTTTTAAACATTCAAAACTATTTACTCAAAATAACATAGTAGAACTATAACTTTCAAAACTGCTCCTCCAATCAAACAACTGGCTTCACACTTACGCATCCTTAGTTTCCTTAGTTCCTGTAGCAGCATCAATCAAAATATATCATTTTCATAAAATTAATAACTTTTTAGGAACTATTCTTCCCTCTTTAAAGAAGTACTAAATATTCTAATTTCCTATCAATAGTTTAGCAAAAAGGGAATTTCATGCCAAAGAAGTGGGAAATGTATGAGGTAAAAGGTTAACAAAAATAGAGCATTATTAGGACTCATCATACACATTTAGCACTTTTAGGGATTAGCACATTCAGTCACTTGATTGTTCATGTGCAAGGTTTCTTTGTCCCCTCTTCATTATTTTCAGACATTCTTGAAATCACTTGCTTGCTATTGTGCATGCTTGTTTATCTATTTGGTTATTGAAAACAAATGATCCTGAAATAATCTTCAAATATGAGCAGACAATTTTGCAAACAATCTGAAACTAAAAACCCAAAATTGCAAAATCTGAAGCAAAATTCCTCTCTGGAGTCAAAAGTCATCCCATAGTCTCATATTGTCATATGATTCTTGAGAAAAAGTCATTTCATAACCCTTGTATTGTCGTACGAGAGCTAGTATCATGTCGTATGAGTGTTGTCACCAGAAATCAAAACAATTATCCCTGGTAGCAACTGTCATACGAGTCTTGCAATTGTCGTTTGAGAGCATACCCAGTGTCGTACGAGCTTTCAAAAACTCATTTGAGAATTTTCAAAAAGTTGTTAGAGACTTGTCAAATTTGTCAGAAATTTAGTTTTTACAGCCTATTTCTAGATTTTGTCAAAACATTCACTGTGTCAGAAAAAGAGTATAAACTAGAAAAAATCCATTCATTTTCCTAAAGTGGTCTCTTGAGTATGATTTAGCCTTTTGATTTATCGATTTGAGTCTTTTTCATATTGTGTTAAAACCTTGTCAAAATTATCTTCAAATTTAGTCTTCTTACTAAATGGCTAAGTGTTGTGAATTCATGCCCGCCATCTTTTGGGCATCTACCCATACTACTGTGGCACAGTATCCTTCATTTACATCTGATCTAATCTTCAATCAAATCAATATTGATAGGGTTGTGTCATTCGATCTTCTTGAATCGGGTCATTCTTCAGTTGTCTTCATCTTGCTTTATTGCTTCACCCAAGGTTAATGGTGGAAACTAGAGCTTCCTCACATAAGAAATCTGGAGAAGCACCCAACACTGTACCTTTAACTACTCACATGGGTCCAACTCCCAAGAAAATCTACAATTCAGGTCTACAAAGATGATGGTCTTGGCAATTTTCAATTGAAAATAGTTACATACCCCCTCCATCAACTCACGAAGGTAATCAACAAACTCCACCTCAATCTATCCCAGGGAGTCCTAAAACTCCTAACATGTCTCACGGAGGGACACATCATAGGTCTCAAGGACCTCACTCTTAATATGGTATGGATCAAGAACCTACACCTTCTGAAATTACTTGATATCAAAATGATGATGACTTCAAGAAAATGATGAGTCATTTCTTGAAAGAAGATAGAGAGGCATACTTTCTAGAGTTATCTCATCAAGGAGCTAAACTTCCTCCAAACTTTAATGTTGAAAATATCATTATGCATGAGGAAGAAACCCCTATCATGGCTATGATGAAATAGATGCATGCCATGCAAGTCAAGCTCAACAAACTAGAGAAAGAAAATGAACCTAAGGAGTTCTCCATGGAGGCCCTATGCCCTTTTCCATTTGATAAGGACTTGTACATTCCACCATTCCTTGAAAGAGTGGAACTGCCTAAATATGATAAGTATGATGGAAACTCTGATCCTCAAGATCATGTCAGAGAATTCTATACTCAATCTATGGAGTTCATGCATGAACCAACCTACTTAATGCATCTTTTCCCTCGATCTCTAGGAGTAGCAACCATTCATTGGTTCTCTAGGATGCCTCCTACTATCAAAATTTTTGAAGATTTAATCAAATTTTTCTATCAGCAATACTCCTACAATATCCAACATCTGGTCACCATGATCAACGTCTGCAATCTGAAACAATATTTAGGAGAACCATTCCTAACATTTCTCAAGAGATGGAGGAATAATTTTTCTCTATATGCTAGTCCCATTCCAGCAACTGAGAAGATGGAAATCTTAATCAATAATCTTGTTCCAAAAATCAACTACCCATTACAAATGCAAAATCATACATCCTTTGATAAGATGGTAGATAATGCAATCAAAATTGAGAAAGTACTTGTGAAAAAAGGAGATATCACACTTCAAAAGGACAAGTATGAATCTGGATCTAGTTCTAAGGACAAGAGCAAAAAATGGAATAATAATAAAGGCATCATCATAGATGGTGTTGTTGATACTATTTGTGCCCCATCTAAGGCACCCACTTTCAATCTCACTATTGGCACCCAAGCCATCAAAGCTTCTGAAGTGAAAACATCATAATCTCACAAGAAGTCATCAGATTATAAACCTTGGGCTACATATCCTAACCACAAATTTACTCCTCTTGGAGAGTCCTTGGAATCTTCCATGAAAACTCCATTGGCTAACAAAATCATCTACTTGCCTGAGATAAAATTCTTTGATCCTGAACCTAAACCAAAATGGTTGAGAGAGAATGATTTCTATGACTTCGATCGCAATAAGGGTCATAAGACTAATAATTGCATTCGCTTGAAGCACATCATACAAGACAAAATTAATAATGGAGAAATCATGATTGAAAATCTTAAGAGCAATAATGATCATATAGCATTCATGGAACCATTTTTGAAACATGGTAAAGAAGATTCTTCTTCTCAGCCTAATATGGGTGCTAAAGTCAATTATGCCTACTTTGGAAACAATGATGTTATCAATATGGTTGAACCATATCTATCTAAGCGTTGCAATGTCATCACAATTGTAAGAAAAGATAGAGAAAATCAATTAGCTAATGCAGTTAATCACAAGCTCAGGTGCATCTGCAAGGACAAATACCAGATTCATTTAATGTCCCTAAGGTGCCTTTCAATCTTTCATCTGCTTCTAAATAGAAGGCTACATCTAAATCTTCAAATCCTAAAGACACAAGGCCTACATCATACAGTATTGTCCAACAACTCCAGCAATCTCCATGTTTGAGTTGCTTCAGATATCTCTAGCTCATAGAGCCATTTTAGACAAAGCTCTGCTCAGATCCAATGTTCCTAATAACCTTGATTTAGATAGATTCTAGGCTATGGTTGGTCATCTTACATCTCCATAGTATATTTTCTTTTCAGAGGAAGATGATAACTCCTTGAGTCATTTGCATAACCATCCCTTGCATATTGAAGTCTTGATCCAAAACCGTCGTGTCAAACATGTGTTGATATATGGGGGTGCTGGTCTAAACATTTGTTCTTTTAGCATGATTACATAATTGGGATTTTCAAAAATGGCCATTGATCCTAGAAAGAAGATAACTATCAAAACATATGATGAGCAAGAAAGATCTTCCAAGGGAACAATTGTCTTATCTATCAGAACAGGTCCAATCATTAGAGATACTATATGTCAAGTTCTTGATCTACCTTTGGCTTACAAAATCCTTCTAGGGAGACCCTAGATACATGAAATGAAAGCTATTCCTTCTACATACCATCAGTATTTGAAATTTCCTTATGAAGGAGTAGAAGTGATGATTCCAGCTGATCTATATACAACTTGCAATGCATTGAAAGAAAGTGTTGATCAAATTATTCCTAATAACATAGAATCTTCCACTAAGTAGCTAGATGTTGCTTCAACATCCAAGATGGAAGACATTCCTAAAGAGGCTAAAATCAAAGAAAATGGTATGGGAGAATATACTATAGAGCCAGTCTTATCTTTGACATCTCTCCCTATCTCACCGAAGTCCTATGGATAAACTCTAAAATGGTCTAAAAAGGAGTCTAAAGAACCTCTTGAGGCATATAAAGGAAATTTTGTTGTAGAACAAATGTCCAAACAAAATTTTGAAGAGGATGAAGTTGTGCTTGCATGGCTATACAAAGATGAACCTGAATCTCAAATTGTTCAAACATGTGACTCTAAAACACCAAAGATCCCTTCTAAGTCATATGGCCTAGGGGACAAATTGATCACAAAAATGGTATATAAAGGAAAAGGACCTCTAGGACTATAGGGTAAAGGTCTTATGTCACCTCTTGACCATCATGGATGAGAAAAAAAAGAATACAATAGGTCTAGGATATAAGAAGAAGCCTTTCTATCTTAGCAAGAACTCCCCACATGTCTTAGAACAGATTGAGCCATCCACAACAAATCAACTAAAGGGAGAAACAATAAAATAGTCTGATAGTGATGATTCAGACACCACTGAAAATCTCATTCCTTATGAGCATTTTCCTAAAGAAATAAAAGACCTCCTTGAAACTGAAGATAATCCAGTAAAAATAATCAATGTAGTAGAAACACAAGAACCTACTATAGAGAAAGAGATAGTTGCACCACAAGAACCAACTAATCTCAAAGGAAATCAAATAGACAAAGAGGAAGGTGGTAGTTATTCTGAGATAGATTCCCATGAGTATGAATTCAAATCAGAATCTGAGGGTAACCCTTCTTCGGGTATTCATCCCAACTTTACTAATGTTCTTAAATTTCCTAGAGGCATAGATGAAGAATCTAATGACTATGAATGGGGAGCCATTCCAGAGGAAGATGAGCTTATCATAGAAAAACATGTTGATTTTATTCACCAATATGCACCTAAAACCAACATAAGTCTAGAGAGAAATGATGAACTTAATGAGTCTGATCCACCGATGGCTAACGTGGACTCCCACAATGACATTATACCTATTCATGAATTGAATGTCTTAAGTTGTAATATCACCTTTGAACTTGAGCATCAGGTTAGGACCAATGGTGAAAGATCCATATCTATAAACACTCTTTCCTAATCTTTCACCACTTTGACTATCCAACATCTTGAACTTCTTGACCAAACCTCTACAAATCTGACCCAAGGTATTTATACCTTTCCAAATGAATATGCCCTTGCTTTCTACCTCAATGCAGTTGAGCCTATGAGGACTTACATCAGTGAACTGAGCATTAGCATGACAGAGTCGGACATCAAGTATCTTAGTCAAAAAAATAAGAATAACAATAAAAAGAAAAGGAGTTCTAAGGGTGAAAACCACTTTGTGGCAGTCTCAGAACCTAGAAAAGTAAAATAAAAGACATATACAAAGGTGAAAACCTCTCTGAGGCACCTAAAGATGAGATATTTGATGTCCTTCCAAGTCATTTACATGATAGATCTCCAGTTCTAATAGAGCCCACTCAATCTATCAGCTTGGGAACAATAGAAGAACCATAGTTGATCCATGTAGCACAATCCTTATCAGAAGAAGAGAAGCAAAAATTTACAACATTCCTAACAGAAAAGAAGATCAACTTTTCATGGAAATACTTAGATATGCCAGGGTTGGATCCTGATCTTATAATGCACCATTTATCTATAGCTTTGAACGTCAAACTTGTTAAGCAAAAATTGAGAAAGATGCATCCACATGTTGCACTCTTGGTAAAAGCTAAATTAGAGAAGCTACTAAAAGATGGATTCATCTATGTTATTGACTATGCCAAATGGACCTCTAATATTGTACCTATTTCAAAACCAAAAAAATCAATAAGAGTGTGCACAAATTTTAGAGATGTAAATAAAGCATGCCCTAAGGATGATTTTCCATTACCTAACATTGATATGATAGTGGACATGACTGCGGGCTTTGAGATGTATTCTTTAATGGATGGTTTTTCTGGATATAATCAAATAAAAATTTCTCGAGAGGATCAAGAGAAAATTGATTTCACATGTGCATGGGGTACCTTCTGTTGGAATGTCATGCCATTTGGGCTTAAGAATGCTGGTGCTACATATCAGAGAGCTATGACATCTATCTTTCATGACATGATGCATCAAACTATGGAGGATTATGTTGATGATACTTTAGCAAAATCTATGATAAGATCTAAACATCTAGATGATTTGAGAAAAATACTAGACATAATGGAAAAGTTTAGTCTCAGACTAAACCCTAAGAAGTGTGCTTTTGGTGTCACTTCTGGAAAGATCTTAGGCTACATTGTTTCAAAGAAAGGCATTGAAGTTGATCCAGCTAAAGTTAAAGCTATCATGGAGATGCAACCTCCCAAGAATATCAGTCAAATGAGAACATTACAAGGGAGAGTTCAATCTATTAGATGCTTCATATCTTAGCTAGCAGACATATCACAACCTTTCATGAAGACATTACATAAAGGTGTGACCTTTTCATGGAATGAGGAATGTGAAAATAATTTTAATCATATCAAGAAATATCTATCAAATCCTCCTATTTTGAGGCCTCCTATTCAAGGGAAGTCATTGATCTTATATGTCTTCGCTATAGATGCATCACTGGGGGAATTGCTAGCACAAAATGATGAGAATAAGAAGGAAAGAGCTATATACTATATCAGTAGAACATTGGTAGGATATGAAAAGAACTATTCTATGATTGAAAAGGCTTGTCTAGCTATGATCTTTGCATCACAAAAATTGAGACATTATATGTTGGCTCATACCACGCATTTGGTAGCTAAGATTAATCCACTAAAGTACCTACTAAGAAAGGCTGTCCTCACAGGTAGACTAGCTAAATGGGTCATGCTCTTAAGTGAATTTGACATTGAATATGTTGAAAGAAAAGCTATCAAGGGACAAGTTATTACTAATCAACTAGCAGATGCACCTTTGTTTGATGATACACCAATGCAAATGGAATTCCCAGATTCCTCTATCATGAATCTTTCTTCTAGAGAATGAAATTGTTCTTTGATGGCTCCTATACATAGAATGGATCTAGAGCAGGCATATTGTTTATCAATCCTCAAGGATACTCCATTCCTAAGGAATTCAGAATCAAATTTCCTTGTACAAACAATATTGATGGATATGAAGCCCTTCTTAATGGTATAAAAATAGCAATTGACTGGAGAGTAATAGAATTACACATTCATGGAGACTCACAACTTGTAATACACCAAGTCAATGATGTGTATCAAATGAAAGATGAAAAGCTCATTCCATACAAGAGAATGGTAGATGATCTAAAGAAATACTTCATATCTATCACCTTTGAGAAAATACCTAGAACATAGAATAAGGCTGTCGATGTAATGACAACATTATCTACTTTATTACAACACCCTGAACATGAGCTACACTACGAGTTCTTGGTGGAAGCACTATCTTATCCTACATATGATTCCCCTAAAACCTGCATGATTTGCACTATTGTAGGTCATGATTCATCCCACTATAAAAACCTTTTCTCCTATCTCAAAGACCAAATCATCCCCGCTACCTTTAACCACCATGAAAAGAGATACCTTATCTGTAATGCATCTTGATATGTCATCATTGTTCATGATCTGTACAAATGAGGTCTAGATGGTACACTACTTAGATGTTTATAATGGGAAGAGTCTCAATGTGTTTTAGAGGAATTCCATGATGGTATTTGTGGGTCACACTCGAATGGTTTAACACTAGCCCAAAAAATTATTAGGGCTGGGTACTATTGGCCAGAAATAGAGAAAGAGGCTATCAAGTTTGCTAAGAACTATCAAAAGTGCCCAGTACATGGCAACTTAATTCATGCACCGGGGAGGGATCTAATTCCCTTCACTACAAAATGGCCTATTCACCAATGGGCATTTGATCTTATAGGATCCATACATCCTCATTCATCTAATGGACATACCCATATAATCACAACTACAAATTATTTCACAAAAGGGTAGAAGTAGTTCCTTTAACTCAAGCAACTGGCAAGAAAATATCAACATTCATCCTGAACTACATCATATGTCGGTATGGTATTCCACACTCTATAGTCAAAGATAATGGTGGACAATTCAAGAACAAAGACCTAGATGATCTATGTGCAAAATTTAGGATTACACAACATTGGTCATCTATCTACTATCCTTAGTGGAATGGACAAGCAGAGGCTTCAAAAAAAAATCTATTGAAAATCTTGCACCAAATAGTTAATAAAACATGAAGAGACTATCATCTCATGATCAATCCAACTCTCTGGGCCTACAAAACAAGTATTAGAATGCCCACTGGGGCTACACCATTCACTTTAGTTTATGGGTTTGAAGCGATACTGCCTATTGAGGTTGAAATCCCATCACTAAGAATTAGAATGCATGGTCTAGTAACTGATGATGACTATAGATTATCTAGGTTGCAAGAACTTGAACTACTAGATGAGCACAAACAAGCTACATATGATCATCTTAGAGTATATCAGAAGAGAATTTCTAGAGGCTACAACAAGAAATTCAGACACAAAATTTCAGGTTGGTGATCTAGTCTTGAGAGAAAACCCTAAAAATCAATCACATAGAGAATGCAAGGGGAAGTTTGAACCCAACTGGCTGGGTCCCTTTGTTATCACTGCTACTTTTGGCTATAGATCCTATCAACTCTCAATGACTAAAGGAGAAGAACTCTGAGAACCAATCAACATTCTCCATTTGAAGAAATTCTATGCCTAAGGCATTCAGTCTATGGTAAGATGTCATGAAGAAATCATAAAAATTAGAAAAAGTCCTGAAAAAAATGAACGTCTTGGTGAAAACCTAGCAATAGGCACCTTGATGTATCACAAAAAAATAAAAAAATTGAAAAAATACAAAAAAATTGAAAAAAATGAAAAATACAAAAAAAATGAGAAAAAGAAAAAGTGCCTTGGTGAAAACTTGGAAATAGGCGCCTTGGTAGAAAAAATAGAATCTCTGCCAAGATGGTGAAAACCTTGCAAATGGGCACCACTTGTTTCAAAATGCTCCATCTATCAATGCAATCTTCATCTTTCCCATCTTTTAGTCTTGCTTTAGTTTGTACATATCTCTCAGTTCGTTTCTGGATACCTATTTTCAATAAGTTGGTCTGTACACCAATCAGCTCAAGCATTTGTATCATATCAATGTTTCAAACTTGGGGGCAATCAATGTCATATCCTATGGCCTCCAGTGTATCTTAGATGTGTCATATCTAGTCAGAGTCCTTTGAAGATTCACCCGAGTTAGTCAGTCAGTCTCCTCTCCAGAAAGGATTTTTCATCTACAACAACGCAATCAAAACATAAACTGAAAACAATCTATGCTTTACATGCTTTTATCTCCTTGTATGCTTACTGATTCACATTTAGATTATTTCATATTATGTCCTTTCGAGCTCTTCGATGATGTCCTTTATGGGATTTAGAGAGTGATGACTGGGGGCATAATCTTTTATTTGTTTTCTGCTTTGAGTGAAAATCTAACAACTTTGGAAATTCTGGATTGAAATGGTGTCCGTCTATAAGAGCCTCTATCTCGAATTGGATGGCCATTAGTACCTCGACCATTGATACCTAGAAAATTCAAGGAAGTTTGATCTAACCATTGTCTTTTTGAGTGATTTCTTACTCCTACTATGAAATGCGATCTTACCTAAGGATGTGAACGATAAAGGGTCACTACGGGTAATTCACATTGGATTTAGAATGATCTCTTGACTGCTTGATGTGTTTTCTACGCAAGGCATATTCTGGTCATCATGACGTCTATGTTTTGATGCTTATCCAAATTTCTATATCAAAATGGACATGATATTTAGGTCATCTAGGCATTTGTGCCTTGATGCTTGTATCTAATTTGACATTCCAAAAATAAAATCAATATTCATATCTCCATGGTTGTCTAACTAGTGGGTATTGTATTGATTCTTGTGCATACAAATCAATATTCATATGTCTATAGTTTCATAACTAGTGGACATTGTATTGAGTTACCTAAAAAGTTCAATGATGAAAACAATCGACACATGATCAGTGACTAGGTCCTAGGTCTTAGGTTTGCATTTCATTCTACATGTCATTTTACATTTTGCATGATTGCATGATCTCAAAAATTGCTGCATACACTTAAAATGCTTAATGATTCTCCAGAACTATGCTAAACATGACACAAGGACTGAGCATTGTATGAAGGTCCCTCCAACAAAACAACAAGTAGAATCCATTTTCGAGATCAAAATCAAAATCTAAGATCATTTATATTGTCGACTATTTGCATAATCAACCTTCTAATCATCAAAGAAATCCATTTTTCAACTTAACTGATTATCTTACATCAAACTATCAAAATTTCAACTTGGTCAACCATGGTCAACTCATGGTCAAACCTAGTCAAACTTGGTCTCTAGGACCTCTAAAAAATGCAGGACGTGTTCTCAAACGTGTATAACCACTTCTCAAATCAATTAACATGCTTCTAAACTACAATGCTAACTTTCCTTGTCAAATTTCTATTTTCATCCTAAAGGGGCCATGGTATTACAAATCATTCAAAGTCTATAAACTCAATTCTGTCAATCAAATCTTTCTTTCAATAATCAAGACAGCAACCACGTCTAGTTGTTGATTCATCTAAAGTCCTTGTCGCTTGGGGCAAATCTATTGATTCTTGGGGCATATCAGATTCATCAAGATCCATATCAATCTAGTATCCTAAATCTATCCTGTAAACTGTATCAGCTTTTCGTAACCATCAGTTCATTAGTGTCATTTCCTTGGCTCTTCATAACTGATGGGTTTAGGATGTGATACCAATATGATTCTTTTTAGGACAATCAGGTCTGGAATAGGTGACTCACTTCTTCACAATCATAAGGTTCAGAACCAGGCATTTTGACACTTTTTTGTAATCACCGGTTCATTGTTGCTATAGTTAACATTATCTTTGGTCAGTCAGGACCTAAATCTTACATCTTTAAATCTTTCAATCAGTTTCTATCTCAGAATTGGTTAATCTTTCAAACCAAATTAGTTTTATACATATTATTAGACATAGACTAATCTTTTAACCACTATGCTTCGCACAGTAATTCAAAGAGGGGCAAAATGTAATACCCCAAAAATGGGCTATAGGTTCATTAACCTCCTACATCTTCAAATTTGAATGAGATTGACATCAAAGTCCTAACCTAAGGCACATCTGCACATCATCGAATCCTAATTGATTTTATCCTAAATTCTACATCGGGGAATATCCCTAGCAATATTCTTATTTTATCCCAATTATCTTTAATTTAATAATTATTTGGTGATAAATCCTATTTATCCTAATGTTTGATTAATTAAATACTCTGAATATTTAATTAATTATATTTAATACTGCCACTTAATTATTCAATTAGATTTAATTAATTTATTCCTATATTGTATTATTTAATTTTGACAATAAATCTAAAATCTCATGACTAATTGATTAAATTCTTATTTAATTAATCAATGTCAATTGTCAATCTTTAATAATATAGTTTTTGAATAAAGTTTGATTTAATAATTGATTAACCCATAAATCAGTTATTTTAATTCAAAAAAATTAGTTAAGTTGAGAATAAATCACTTTATTTTTTTAAATTAATTTATAATTAAATCATGGACAATCTGAAAAGCAGTCAACTAGAAATTAACAATCAATTTTAAAATTAAAATCAACATCTGATGATGAGTTGAAATTTGATCTAAACTCTATTTTGAGTTAAACACTACTTTTGCATGATTTTTATGAGTTTATTTATTCTTAATTTCTTGTTAACTCAAAAATCAACCTGAGTTTATCAAGAGTAGTTTATGGCTTTTCTCATGCATCCTCAAAGCCCTGTATTTCTACAAAATCAAGGCTCAACTCTTCACAATTCACCTACGCCAAATTTGCACAATTACTCTAGCGAATTTGCGATTGAAGGATTGAGCACTTGCGACGGGCGATTTGTGAGATCTTTCATTGTTGGTCATAGTTTCATAGTTTTCATATCATAGCTTTACATTCACATTCATTCATATCATTTTTAGATAAATCTGCATATCATTTCAATTTAATTCATTCCTAGCTTAGATTCATACATTTTTGATATTATTGCACAGAAAATACAAAAATATAGAATAATCTACATTCATATAGTTTTCATTCTTTGGCATTCAAATCCTTCGTTTAGGTGCTGCATTATCATTGATCTCGATTCCAATATGAGAAAATCATACTCACACCTACAAGAAGGCAACAAATCACCTAGTTAGCTTAGTTTCAGTTATTTGCAAGATTTTGATTTTGGCTAACCTCTAATGTTTACTGAAGTGTTGTGTCTACAGCTGGGTACAAAATTCACACACACACCTTGTGTTTATGGGCATGGTTGGTTACTGCTATGGATGCATCATTTGGAAATGATGCCATAGCAACACCAAATGGAACAACAACATCTAGTGTTGTTGTTGTATTTTTTGGAGGATGTAGTC
Source organism: Chamaecyparis obtusa (assembly GCA_027943335.1). Classification (NCBI taxonomy): domain Eukaryota; kingdom Viridiplantae; phylum Streptophyta; class Pinopsida; order Cupressales; family Cupressaceae; genus Chamaecyparis; species Chamaecyparis obtusa. The sequence continues at coordinate 253,025 of BSBK01001069.1, read as the reverse complement.
ACAGCAGTGATTCACCAGGTGTTCATAGAGACATAAATGCAACCACTTCTTCTTTCAGTGTTGATCTCTTTTTCGTGCTTCCATACTTTTTGTCTTTTCTATTCTATCTTCATGGTATAAATTCTCCATGGAAATTGCTTCTTCATTGAGCTTACACTTCTTAGACCAGTGCTCCTTCTTGAGGCCTTTAGGGTAGCCATAAACTCTGTGATAATAGGGCTTATGATAACCCTGACGGGTTCAATGTAGGGTACTAGGAGGGCCTAAAACTTGATCATGGGTGCTCTCGGCCTGTGATGTGGTCTTTATGAAGGAAATTTTTGGTTTTTCCTTATAGAGCCCCCATTACAGGGAAACATCATTTATTTAGATTCCAACACCTATACACTGCTATTATCTAGGCAATAATGACCCTTAAGGATGTCCCTCTTTTTAGTGAGGGCCATCCTCTTGGGATTGCTATTACCTAGTTGAGGGAAAGAAATGGTGTCAAAGCTTCTTCTGTATGTGCACATGGAACAAACAAGTTAGTAAAAACATGGTATCTTCTTTCCTTTCTGCAGCATTTTTCTAAGTGCACATGTTCTGTAGCATAGTTCCTTTTAGAAGGGTATGGCTTGACTATGCACATGTATAATTGTAGATGAGGATTAGTAATAGGGTTCCAGGCATTACTTTAGATCCTTTGGATCTAAGCCCATCTTTCTCTTCTTTGTTGGTTTTGGATCATACAGGAGCATACTACATTCAACCCCGGTTCAACACTTCATTACTTCGGGCAATGTTTGGTACCTTCATTATTTATGTTCATCTACTTATGTATGTTTTCATTCATTCATATTCTTCTAAAATTTGGCTATTCTCATGGCCTGTATGAGCCCAGATGATCTTATCTTTCACTTCATTTCTTTGTATAGTACATACAAGATATTTGGTATATATATACATGTAATCTTTAGATGCATAAATTTCTTTTCCCTTACATGTATCTTTTTTCATGAAACTAACACAAATTTAAACAAGATTATCTAATAATGCAAACTAGGGTACTATAGTCTCTCATCTATTAATTAGGTTACCAATCTAAAATGAATATAAAAATTATGGTAATAGTATTACCATGAATCCCTACTAGACTAATTGTTAGATGTGTATAGGTATTACACTCTCCCATCCCTATTATTTTTGTGTACGAGTGACTTATCCAATCACATACCCATGCCTCACTATAAAAAACCATAATTGCATGATTTTTATTATGAAAATGTCATTGCATGCTTCCATTCCATAAAATCAAATACCCACTCTTTGATTGTGCAAATAGAGTGACCATTTGCTATCAAACGATATGTGAAGTATAAAAATTAGCAAATTGAGTGACTAGTTTCTATCAAAACCATATGTACAGATATAAACATTAAGTACAACATGTCTAATTTTTTTTGTAGATAGACACATTACGGATCATGTCAAATAATACAAGGGAATTCAATCAAAATAGGGATACAATCACTAGATTATTGGCTAACTTTCAAAGAGAAGGCGATGACAAGTGTTATTGTCCATGCAAGAGTTGTAATGACTTAAAGAAAAGAAGAATCAAAATCAAAACAACAAAGAGACATTGTAGGGAGAATGGTCACATTGAAGGGGGGTTTGATTATCATCCATAGGTAAGTTATGTTTTCTATTGTTTTCATAATTAATATACATATGAACCATGGAAAGAGGTTTGATTATCACATTTAAGAGGGGCTTGATTATCAACATTTTTATATAGGTCAATATCCCTAGTGTAGTACGTGATATGGACCACCACATCTCAGAGGAGCATGGGGGTGTGAATATAGAGGAACATGGAGGTGTGAGTATTGAAGCTGAAGATCATGATCCCATGGAAGATGACGATCATGCGCTAGAAAACACATTTGAAGATGATGGTATGAATGCATTGATTGTTGACACATTTGGTACTGGTGTTGTTAGTGTTGGTGCTGATGATGATAATTATGATGAGTATGACATTGACATCATCCATGATATACCTCTACTTGAGAAGGAAAAAATGACCCTTTATGAAGGTTGCCAATCTACTCTTCTCTCTATTTTATTGTTGTTAGTGAATTTGAAGGTTATGAATGGTTTATCCAACATAGCAATGTCACATATGCTAAGGTTTGTCATCTATGTCATTATAGTCTATAAAAGGTGAAACATGTTCCATTAAGACTATTTATAGTAGTGACTTATATTTTTTTATTGTAGATTGATAGGTGAGTTTCTGTTACCATCATCAAATGTTCTCCCTCATTCATACCAACAATTATGTGCCACTATGAAACATATTGGAATGGAGTATCAAGCAATATATGATTGTCCCAAAGATCATGTTATTTATCATAAAGAACACAAAAAATGCAACAAAATTCCCTAAATGCCATACAAGAAAATATCGAGATGATCAAATGAAAAAAAAGGTGCCTTGTAAGGTTCTTTGTTACATCCCCATTATTCCACGTCTCAAACAATTATTTAGGTGTAGTAGCTTGGCACAATTTATGGATTACCATGCACATGATAGGAGTCGAGATGAAATTATTTGAATACTTGTGGATGGTTCATCATTTATGGACATAGAGGAAAAGTGGCCACACTTAAAAGAAGAACCTCAAAATCTCAGGATTTCTCTAGCAGCAGACGGTGTCAATCCATTTGGAGAGATGAGATATGTTTACTCGGTGTGGCCTATTTTTGTTATCAACAATAACCTTCCTCCATGGATGTGAATAAAGAGGGAGACCATTATGTTGGCAATGATTATTCTAGGTATTTAATTATTTTATATTTATCTACATGTAATTATAAGTCTTGGAGTGAATTGGCCACAGTAATTATCTGATGTTGTTGTTAATTCAACTAGGTAAGTACCAAGTGAAAGATATGAATGTATATATTGCACCTCTTATCGATGACTTTTTGGTGTTATGAATGGTTTCACTATGTATGACATCTCTAGACCAATTGGACAAAGACAATTTCAATTCCATCCAATGCTTGTGTGGACAATTCATGATGCTCCAGGGTTGACACATTTCTGTGGTATGTTATGGTGAATTCTAGTTATACATGATAATTATAATTCTAAAAATTAACATATTTAATCCAATTGTATCATTATCTTGTAGGTCTTCCAACAAAGGGAAATTTTGCATGTCTAATGTGTGGTCCAAAGATGAAATCTCGTCATTCCAAAGTTTAAGAAAGAAGGTGTTTGATGAGTATAGGCACTTCCTCCATAGCAATCATAAGTATCAAAGTGCAAAAAAACATCTTTTCAATGGGAAAGAAGAGACTACATCAAAGCCCCAAAGAATGACACCTCACCTATGGCAGTTGGAATATAATAGAATTTGAGGTAATATCGTTCCACCTAATGGTTGATGTTTGAAAATTATATGTTTCGATTGTGTTTTGTTGGCTAATTATGTAGTTGATAATCTTGAAGGTCGTGAAGGCATCACTGACCACCTTCCAAAGGGACTAAAATGTTATCCCAGAGAATTTAGTAGGCTACCCTACTATGAGTAGCTACAAATTGTGAATTTTTTTGATACTATGCATATTAGAAAGAATGTAACAGAGACACTGTGGAAAATATTGGATGGAAGGTGTGACAAAGAAAAACTTGGCAAAATTTGTAGTGGCATTCATGATTCCAATCATGCAATGAAAAATACCATTGAATCAAATAGCAATAGAGACCAGATTAATGCAAGTGTTATCCCTTGGTTATTAACAGAGGAAAAAAAGTAATGCCATTACATAAGTCATACAAAAAATTTAATTTTCTACTAGATTTGTTGTGAATATAAGCAATCTCATATCAAAGAAAAGTGATTTTGGGTCGGGGATGAAAACACATGATTGGCATACCTTCATCAAGGTAAGTCACAGTCTTTTGTATTTACAATATATTTGTGTAATTACATTCAATTTTTATTGTATGAAATGTCCAGTTGACAATTGTTGCAGTATGTGCTACCCCTATCGCTCCCAGAGAACTTTGACAATAATATCAAACAAGTGATATATGATCTTGGAAAATACATGAGGTAAGAAATGATATTTGTTCAATATATCAAACAATAATATCAAACAAGTAATATATTGTAAAGTCTCATATTTATATATTTTTGTGTCTTGAATCCCTTGTAAGTAGTTGTCATCTAAAGAAATCCATAAAGAAGATATAAAATATTGGAAGAAAATAATTTTTTGACTAATGTGTGAAATGAAAAAGTGTTTACCCTCAACTTTTTTCAATGCACAAGAACACTACCTCATACCCCAAGTGGAGGAGATTGAATTGTGTGGACCTATATAGGCTAGGTCAATGTGGATGGTTGAGAGACACTTAAAATTTTTGAAGGGTTTGGCATGACAAAGAGCATGTCTTGAGGGTTCTATGGTTGAGGGATATATGGTATACCAGATGATGGTGTACGTTACTCAATATCTTCCTAATCTTGTAGTGAAGACCCATATAGATTGCATTTGGGATCTTGACTCCATCAAAAAATTCAAAGGGGAGTACTTGGTGGGGAACAATTGATTTAAGAAATTGAAAGGTAATAAATTATGATATGTTATTGTAGTTAATTAATTTTTAATCTTTAAAATAAATCTGGTATAAGTCATCTATTTAATTTTGTACAGTAGCTAAAGATTGGGATGCAATACATTTGTTTATTGCAAACAATCAAGATTGGATGATGGTATGGATTGAACGATGTCAACATTATGGTCATAGATTAAAATGAGAATTCGTGTCTTCATTGGTTATACAAGCTCATCATTATGGAGATCCCAATGTTACACACAAGGAAATACATTTAGCATATGGTTTAAGAGATCACTAGGTACTTATAAATTTGTTAATCAACCATATGTTTTTCAACTCGTGATGTAATAATTTATACATGTTTGACATTATTATAGGTGAAACACTACAAGGATATGTTATGCAATGGTTAGAAATTTTGAATAAAAAATTTAGATGACACAAAGATAACTTGTGATTCTGGGATAAGTGCAATCTTCTAGGTGACTAATATTTCATCTAGAAATGAATTGCATCATCGAGAGTCATAAAATTGATACTATGGTATTTTGGTTGATATACTTGACTGTGACTTTAATTCTTTCAAATTAGTTCTCTTCGTTGTGAAATAGTACAGACTACAACTCACTAAAAATGATCTTAATAGAACTGTTATTAAACATGATAATGGATTTCCAATGATTAATACAAGGTTGTTTGAGCCAGTTAGGGAAGAGGCCTATGTTCTTCCTAGCCAATGTGAGAAGGTATTTTACTTAGAGGTTCCACATAAACCGGGTTCATCATTTGTTGTTAGACATGATCCAAGAGGAAGGTCAATAAAGTATAATGCGATGGAAGAAGATACCAAGGAAGAGGAAGAAGTGGAAGATGATGTAGATGATGATCATGATCGATAGTTAGTCAAAAAAGAATATGAACAAGAAGATGACGATGATGCTGCTACTAATCATGATGATGATGGTGATGATGATGATGATGATGATGATGATGATGATGATGATGATGATGATGTCGATGACTATGATGATGATGATAGTGGTGGTGATGATGTCATCAATGATGATGATCTTGATAATGAGATGGATGAATAAGAATATCAATGACATGAATGAAATGTACAATTATGTGTTGACACAGACTCTGTAGCACACAATATCTTTATTGACTCCCTAGTGTTTCCATGATGATAAATACTTGATTGATTTTAGATCTCTAGACACTAATACAATGATCAACATCTAGAGTACCTGGTCTTTGTGCCATGAAAGCGAGAAAAGGGAAAATTTGGGGTTGATGCTAGTGCATTTGCATATGGTTGAAAGAAACATGCACATTAGTTTATGTCTGCAATTTGTGTTGACCATTTCTCCGTTGCCATACTCCTGTTCATAAAATCATGCCCAGTGCCATGGATATCACTCTAAGATGACAGATTTTACAGGAAAGTGACACTCTAAAATAAAATCATTGATTTTAAATTTTTTTTCTAGAATAATCAAGTGTGTCATCCATTTTTTTGGTCTCTTGGAAGTCTCAATTTCTTCCATATGACTTTTCTTGTTTGGCATGTTTTAACCATTGTTTTGGGTTGAAATCTACACTTTTTCCACTAATATGCTTAGGGTTTCATATTAATGGAATTTTTTATTTTAGCGTTAATATCTAAATAATCTTATTCACCTTTTTTTAAATATCCTACTAATATCTTAGATCTTTTGTTAAGATAAATTTCATTCTAAAAGAGTGTATTTAATCTCTATATGCTTAAACAACCTCACTAGTTAAGACTGTTCTCATTTCTAGTGGGCATGAAAAGAATCAAATCACTTGAAAGACACCAGTATTTAGACATGCACAAATTAGTGATGTGATTAAGAAAATTACCTTTCTTTATCATTTTCTGGGGTATTTTTTTATATCAATGCATTTAATCTAACTATCCTATGAGATTTTCTTCTGATAATTTTCTATTTCCTTGCACATCAATGATGTTAAATCAAAGGGGATTCTCCTTTTTCCCTGCAATGGAGTGAGCTAATTTTGAAATTATAAATAGATAATTTTAACAATTTATAATGTCCTTCACAAGATGTAATAAAAACACTAGCAAGGCATGAGAATTGTTTGATAAAATGTCACAATAGTGGCATCTCATGCAATGCTGAGATGTTTAGTTATATGCAATGTTGAGATATTCAAAATATTGTAGGAGATCACATTTGTTTGAATCATTTTGACAAACTAGCATATAGTGAATATCTCAGCATTGCATGAGACACTACTCTTGTGGCATTTTGTCAAACATCTTAGTTTTAGATACTTTGTGAGGAATTGAGTACTTAGGAATGATATTAAATCATAAGGGATTCTCCTTGTTCTCCACAATGGAGTGAACTATGTTTGTCTGATTATATAACTATTATCTTTTATACTTAGGAATGTTATTTATGGTTAATATCTTCTCACGTTGGAACCTTCTTTCAAAATTTTTAAATTTCAAATTTGGTATATGCTATAGAGAGGCTAATGAGATGGTTGATAAAATGGCTAATATTTTAGTTTAATAGCAATAGGATGATCATATTTTCTCATTTTTTGCACTCATTACAATACCACAAGCCTCCAATGAGCTTAACATATCATCACCATTACTTGTTTTTTTTAATATTTAAGAAAACTGTGTTTCTTTAACTTCATTTTTCAGCAAACCTTTAGTTGCATTTTATCTCTTAATATCCTATTGACGCATCCCTTGAACCCTTTTTAGGTACAAGTGGTAGTATTGAGTTCTTGATAGATCAATGACATAAGATGATTTACATATGAAGAAACCTGAACCTTTTTTAAGAGCATCCCACACAGTCTCATAGATTCTTAGGTATAAGTCAATACACCCCATAGAGATTAATGTCTTTTACCATTTGTAAAATATCTCTGATTTCATGGAGTGTAGGTATCAATGAATAGGTATTTGTTTGATTTTTCTTCCTCGAGTGAGGAAAATGTAGGAATGGAAGAAGAAAGTGAGACATTTAGTAAGTCTAAATCAAGGAGATCAACTTGAGGTCAAAAGATTAGAAAGAAATTCAATAAACACATGGAATTTTTCCTTGCTCAAGGGGGGTCATGTTCTTATGATGATGAGAGAAAAGGTGACTTTGAGGTGCCCTTTAGGTACTAACATCTATAGAAACAATGGGTCCCCGATGAACTTCCTTCAATAAACACTAATTTCTTTGTTAGAGAGAGGATATATCACATAATACCATCTTCATTACATGGTTTGGGCCTATTTTCCATGGATGGCATAAAGGTCTCTTACAAAAAAGTTGTCGAATTGATGGAGTATGTCAGACCTTATTATGATTACAGTAGTTGGATGTAGATTGTTAGATATAAAAAAATTATGTGTAGGTATGCACTCGTGGAAAATTATATACAACAAAATGTCAGTGAAAAAAGTAAAACAATATCTATATACATTGACGAAAGGCCAAAAGCATCAAGGAATATTGCAAGTTTTATAAATAGTACATGACCTACATCAACCAAGAAGCAATGCAATTGCATATTTGAGGCACGCAAGGGAAATAACATATTTGTGTGTGCGATCAAATCAATATGTCAAGGCAAAGGGCTTCTTATAGATTACAATTTAAATCGCATAGATACAAAAATACCCACTATCATGGATGAGGTGGTACACACTGTGCACCATTTAAAAGTGTTTAAAAATTAAAAAACTATCTCTTCTTTTAATTGAAGCATTCTGATAATTGTCTATTATTCAAAATAACTTAGAATAATCTAACACATGTGTTTTAACATGTCTCAATGATTTTTTTTTGAAATACAGGGCTATAGTATGGATCAATAGCCACACGATACTCACAAAAATGATGGTTCTCATGGGACTTCTTCTTCCCAATAGGTAAAACTCATTGTTGTTGTACAAATGCACATACAAGAAAAAATGTTAATGCATATTTTTTATTATGTTTTATTCTTCACTACTATTTTGGTTTTCTTTTAAATAAAGTGCTAATAATATTATTATCACTAATGAGTGTGGATCAGAAAAAGGGAAAGGAACAAGTAGTCCATGAGGAGCCACAAGATGAGCAAGATGCATTCATTATTGATTTTTCATCAGACGGTGATCCTATGGTTGCACTGCAAAAGGTCCTTTGTGCACTATCAAGAGAGTTAACTTGATCAACATATATTCAACCTCAGACTCCTCAAATATAGATGAGAGAGGATGAGTTGATTCACCTTGTTCAGACATATACAGTAAGTATTAATTTATAGTTTTTAATTATAATAAAAGTTCAATAATGGTTTTTATAGTATACTCTTTATTTATGTCATTAACCAAAATACATATGTGTTATTTTTATAGAGGATGGAAAAAACATCAAAGGGCCATACCCCAGATGTAGATACTTTAGGTGGTTCAAGTACATTGCATGTTCTATCCTCCACTTGTGTTTTGTTCAAACAATATTTTTTTTAATAGATCTAACAATCTTGTCCATGGTTGTCCATATTTTTTTATGCTCTAATAATCTTATTTTTCAACACCTATTATCGATCCTATGTTGAGTATTTCGCCTGCTATGAGGATCAGAACCACAGAGGTACTTACGCCTGAAATGTCGGCAACACGTAGCATGGCCACAAATGTGATGGAAATGGCTATTGGTAAGTAGATTCCTCTTTTTCTCTCTCATTTATCATGTTTTTATTTCACTTGAACTATTCTTTCTTAGGGGGCATTTTGTAATATTGGATTCATTTAATGTAGGAAGTGATGAGGAAATTCTTGGATGTACTAGTGTTAGATGTATGGGAACAATAGATAATTGTGATCAATTGCTCATGAGCATTGAAGATGGACTTCCCTTGAGAGTAGCCCAACTTCCAAGTACTATAAATATTGATCCTTTCTTTTACTATACAATCTTATACTCATAATGTAATTCACTAACCCCCTGTCCAGTCTCTTGCAATAACTAATAATCTTGTTGTTATTTTGCAGGGAATAAACTATTTTATGAAAAACTTAATGATGAATGTTTGCACATTTTCGAGCCAACCATACACACATGGTATCATATTTTGATTTCATTGCTAGATCAAATTTCCTTTAATCCCTTTCTTGAAGTATATTAAAAGGTAGCTTCACTTCATTTATGAATCTAACAATTTTTTTTTCTTAAAAGGTGACAATTACAAGATAAAGAGTTAAAGGATAAACTCATTGACTCTATGAAAATTTTTTTTGGACCCAACATCTTTCAAAGACTTAGGGTCCTTAAGAAAGCGGGCCAAGCTTTGAAGTATATTAGGGACAACTATAGGTCCCAAATAGAATATGATCCTTATTACGAGTGGTCCCCCTATTTTCCTATTAATGAGTGGGAGAATCTTAAAAGGGATGCACTTGAGAGAAGCACAAGACATGGTGGACAAATACTATCACCCGAGAAAAGAAGGTATGTGATAATATTAATAATGAAATTATGTACTATTTACTCTTTGTACTTATTTGATATAACATATTTCAAACATCAAATAGGTTTCCTGACACATCAAAGGCAACATAAGCAAGAAAACAAAAGCACGGGCAACACAAGCTCGAATCGGGTGGATATTCAAAACTTGATGCATGAGTTGTAAGTATTAGTAAATGAAAAATCGTATGCAAATATTTATAAATTAAAATAAATTTAGTTTTGATGAAATTCACTACAATAAAAATTCATGATACCAAGAAAAAATGCAGGCCTTGGAGTTCAAACAAAAGATTACAGAAGAGGAAAATAAAATAGGCTACAAATAAGGCTATACAGTCGTGGCTAAACAATTCTAATCAATGAGTGTGCAAGGTTCTTTTGGTGGATATGTTGATCATGTAAATAAGCCAATTAGTTTTTATTTCAAGTTGAATACTTTACCAATTATTGTATTTGATGTTAAGTTCCAACATAAAGTGAATATATTTGTTTTAAGTAAGGAAACAATGATTATATATTTGTTTAAAACTTTAAAGTGAATATATTTATATGTATTAAACTGAATGATTAATATTTCTCAGTATTTGTCTTGTATATATGTATATATTGTTGATAAATGCACTAATTATTTACATTGGAATGCAGCCTGCCAATCCTAATACACCATCCAAGCATGAATGAGGCGTCGATTTGAATGTGCATTGTAGTACTCAAGGTATACATTTTCTATTCGAACTTTGATTATTTAATTATTAATACAAGTAAACATTTTAAATTGAATTTGGCATAGTACTAAAAATTTAATTATAATGTGTTGGGATTAATAAAGAATTTTGTATTGCAGTTGCAGGGGATGTAGAGGTTGTTCCCGATGAGTGTGTTGAGGTTCAAGCCGTCGGGCAAGATGATGTGGTTGGACAAGGTAAAGAGTGTCACATTTATGGTTTTTAAAGTACTGAAATGCTTGTAACAATAATGATGATATGTTTTTAAATCAACCCCAATTATGATAATATGTTTTTAATTTAACCCTTTTATTTGTTACTGCAGAGGATCCGCCTTTGCAAAGGACAATGAGATCATGTGTACGGGAGAGAAGAAAGGACAATGATGACATGGATATGCCTCTGCAACAATTTAGGGAAACAGAAAAGAAGACAAAGTAAAAAAAGAAATGATTCTCATTTATGCAACTTATTTGATAATGATTGATGTTTATGTCTTGATGTTTTAATATTATGTGTTAATGAATGTTATGATGTGTTAATGAATTCTAATGAGTCTTATGAATACCAATGATTTCATGTTAATGAATGCTAATTAATCTTATGTGTTAATGAATGTTGTTTGGAAATGATTTGATATTATAGTTTTTTGAGCTATTAATCATTTCCATTCAAAGCTTTATGGTTTTTTTGAAGATTTGATCAAGGAAAGTCATTAGTTTGTTGACTCTTCCAGGAAGATTGGTGTATGCAATGATAAATTTTCTTTGAAGACACCATGAATTAATAGGGCCTCCTCACTTATTGTGGTTAATCTGAATGTGGGGAGAGTTTATAATATGTACTATATGTTTCCATATATGTTTGTGTGTAGGGATGGACAAGGGATTGAAGAAGTGGATCAGACATTGTTGAAGAATGTTGATTGAGGGATGATGATTGGTTGTGTGATTAGAGAATACTTTACATGATTGCATTCCCCAAATCATTACTAGAAAGATTTTGAACATATCTAAATGGAATACTTTATGACTGACATACTTAAATGGAATACACCAAGAAGTACCAAATGATGAATGATCAATTGTTGTAATGGCAAAGCATCAGAACCGTCCATTTCTAGAGCTTGATTTTTTAGTCTTAATGATTTTCTATAGTCCTATTGATTTTTATTATTTCTTGTCATTTCTCCCTTTGTGATTTCCTATGTTTGTGCCTTGAATTTGACTTTGACCATGTCTGAGTTTATGCCAATTGTGGAGTTCACCTTCTTTTGATAGTATATTTCATTCACTCTATGTGGATTACTATTTTTTTCAATGTTTTATTTTAGATTGATATTTTATCATTTTTCATATACATAGAAAAATGGACAGTTCTGAGATAGGTTTCTATGGCTATGATAAATTTCCCTATGTGTTGACAAAATTAGAGTTGACAAAATGGTTGTTCAGTGGTTGTGTTTTCCATTAGAGCCACTTCATATGCACAGGTGATGAACATGCAAATTTGCCTAAGCAGTACTTGGAGCTGACCTAGTTACACATGTACTATTGTAAAAATCATCACAAGTAAATTTGCTGCTGGGTCTAGTTCCTTGAATTTTTTGGTCAAATCTGCATGTTTTTCGCTTGTTCATATACAAAATGATGAATGCTCAATTGTTGTAATGGAAAAGCATCAGAACCATCCATTTCTAGAACTTGATTTTCTATAGTCTTAATGATTTTTCTATAGTTCTAATGATTTTTCTTATGTATTATATTTTGTCCCTTTTTGATTTCCTATGTTTGTGCTTGGTGACAGGATTTTGAACATTTTTGACAAAGCGTGTTTCTTTTTTTGATTATTTTATTAATCCTCTCACCTTTTGTTACTTTATAAATTGCATTGTCCCAATCAATTTTTGCAGTATTTTTATTAGGTTTCATGTTTTTGATTATGGGTTTCTGCATTGTTTATTTCTCTTGATAAATTAGGCCTTGAATTTTAATTTTTGTTCATTGTTTTATTTCAGCTTGATATTTCATTCATTTTTCATATACATAGAGACTACACATGTTGATAAAAAAATGAGCTATTTGATTTAGGTTTACTATTCATGATTTTAAATGGTTAATATTTCTGATGGTACTCCTTGGTGTATTTCATTTAAAAATAATCATGTTTCTATGACTATAATAAATTCCCCTTTATGTTGAGAAAATTAGAGTTGAGAAAATGGTTGTTCAGTGTCTGTATCTTTAGGTTGCAAACAAATCACCCTTCTTCCAACAACATTCTAGTCAATGTACAATTAATGAGTTCAATATGCAGATGGAAGCATCTAGTTCAATATGTAATCTCAATTCATATGCATAGGTTATTAGGTGGAGCTGAAAAATGCTACAGGTTTGCATTTTTGATAGAGGTCTTTAATTAGGTATTTTATGTTATATACCATTGTGAACATTATAATTTTGACTCTTATAGGTGAAGGTGAGGCTAATATCCTCAGCATGCAAGAAAATCAGTACTTTTTATTTGCTAGCTTGTTGAGGATATTCTCTCACCCATAGCTGCAAGAGTTGTAACATTCACGATGGTCTATAAACTAAGAAATTATAGACCTATTAAAAAAATGTAAATGTGGTGTGTCTTTTTAGCTCCACCTATTATCCATGCATATTCTACATAGCTGCACATGCATTCTTGATTCAAAGTGGGAAAATATTATTTTGGATGCGAGGGAGAGAAGCCAAACATATAGAGAACATTATACATGATGACTGAGAAACATAAATGTATATATCACAACAGCTAAGAAACATAAATGTAGATAGCATGGTCATAATTGTTCAAAGACAACATAATTGAATGGTATACCCAGATGATGCAACATAACCACTACTCCTCTGGTTCTAAGTTGACATTGCGAGATCCAAAAACCATAAATAAGGAATAAATTTAGAGAGCGGAGGAGGGCCATAAAAACCAAAATAATACAAGTTCCCTATATTATTTTATTTTTAATGGCCCTCCTTCCCTGCTCTCTAAATTTATTCCTTATCTATGGTTTTTGGATCCTGCAGTGTCAACTTGGAACCAGAGGAGTAGTGGTTGTGTTGCATCATCTAGGTATACCACTCAATTATGTTGTGTCTCCAAACAATTGTGACCATGATGCCTACATTTATGTTTCTCAACTATTGTGTCCCAGGACCCCTTATGACCCCTTATGATCCTTTACAATCCCTAAGAATACATCTTAGAGGTCTTAAAGTGTTGTAATGGGTCAAAAGAGGCTCCTAGGAGGGGCTAGATGAGCTTCCACCTTCACATGGTTGGCCCTATTAAGTAGATAATGTTAAAATATTCTCAAAACAAAGAGAAGCTCAATATTTTAAGGTCTCACTCCATGCACGACAATTTTTTTTTTAAATACAGCATACCGTCGCAATTATAGTGGTCATTAGAGAATGACCAACAACAAAGAGCTACACACGATGTCTATCTATCATAAATATTTGATAGGTAGATGTTGCACGTACAACATATCTGTCACTTATGCATCATCTCTATTGTAATGAAAACAATAATAAATAGTCCTGATGACATGTTGACCATCTCTGACCATGGGGGTATGCTCTCTTCCTATGCATATTGCAATGGTCAGATCCATCCTAATTATGAAAGAAATCCTAGCCATCGATGATTCTGACACTAAAACTACAATAGTGGTTACTGTCGCTTGATCAATGGGTTAGTGTCAAAATTGGGATGCATATCCATTGAAAAAAGGACTCAAATGTACTAGTGTAAGCATAGATATCTTGGTACCATGGGGAATTGGGACCAACAATTTTTCATACAACCTCTGACTTAGGGACTTCAAAGGAAAGGACCATGAGTTATTCTACCATGAACTCATAGTGTGTCACATTACGAGGAATGTCCAACAAAGATCCTACAGTGGCCATGGAATCTCATGCCTTATTTTTTATCCTAGGGATTTTCTCAAATGATATATGTTCAAAATGTTGCTTGATGTCTTCTACGATGACTTTATATGGAATCAATTTTTTATCTTTGGTGTCAAAAATACTATTGACTTAGTTGATAATCAGTTAAGAATCCCCGTATACCTTTAGTTATATAATCTTCCACTAGACAACTATTTTGAGATGTACGCATAGTGCTCCATACTTGGATATGTTGTTGTTGCAATCAAACTTTAGTCTAAGGGATTTAGGAATAGAGTCTCCTTTAGGATTGATGAATACTATGTTGACGTATGATCCTTTCTCTATGTGAGATTCATCAAACTATAATTTCCACTATTTCGGCTCTTCTATAGAAAATATTCCTTCATCAGGGAACTTTATCAACATTGGATGACTAGAAGGTAATAGTGCATGTTCCAATTGGTGGGAAATAGCTTGACCTCTAATTAATTTATATCTACATAGTCTATGTTGAATTCACTTAGGATTATGGTCCATTTGGCTAGGCAACCTATCAATTTTCTTTTCTAAATAGATACTTCAATGGGTTAATTTTAGTGATTAAGACTATCTTGTGGCTCATCATGTAGTGTCTAAGTTTCTGTGAAGACAAAACTATACTAAAAAATTATCTTTCAATAGAAGTATAATTTAGTTCATAAGACACAAGTGTCTGACTGATTTCGGATATGTCCCTCTCCTTTTCTTCTAAGTCATTTTGTGCTAGTAATGCCCTAAGAGTTTTCTTCATAGATGAGATGTACAATAGTAAGGACTGACTTGGAATGGGTGCCACTAAGACTAGTGTTGATAGAAGATATTATTTCAGTATTTGGAAAGTCCTT
This sequence comes from Chamaecyparis obtusa, assembly GCA_027943335.1. Taxonomy (NCBI): domain Eukaryota; kingdom Viridiplantae; phylum Streptophyta; class Pinopsida; order Cupressales; family Cupressaceae; genus Chamaecyparis; species Chamaecyparis obtusa. The sequence continues at coordinate 237,329 of BSBK01001069.1, read as the reverse complement.
TGACAATATTTTGTCCATTCAAATTTTATGTCCTTGTGGAATAAGTACTAGAATGGATGACACTTGTTTGTCAGCTGTGAAATAAACCTTCTAACTATTTGTAATATGTCCTGTAGACTTCTTAAGTTTAGTATATTTTGGGGGGGAGGCATTGAAATTATGGCTTGGACCTTTTTAGATTTGATCTCTATTCCTTAGTGGGAAAAATTAAATCCAACAAATTTCCTGATGTGACTCCAAAGACACATTTCTTTAGGTTTAGCCAAACCTTATATTCTTAAATCCTATAAAATACTAGATCTAATATAGATAAATGCATATTCCTTTCCAGGAACTTTTCCTAGATATTGTCAACATAATCTTCCATGGTGATGTGCATCATATTATTAAAAATAGTCATCATTTATACTTGATATGTAGTAATGACATTTTTAAAACAAAAATCCATGATACACCAACAATAGGTGCCCCATGCACAAGTGAAATATATTTTGTGTTGATCCTCTAGTGCAATTTTAATCAGATTATACTTGAATAAACCATCCATGAGTGATAGTATCTTATATCAATAAGTGGGGTCAATAATCATATCAATGTCTAGCAAGGGGAAATCATGCTTTGGATATGCCAAATTAAGGTTCCTAAAGTCAATACAAATTCTTATGGCTCTAATGGAGTTGGATACTGGTACTAGATTGGAGATCTAGTCAACATACTCTATAGGTTTTATAAAGCCTACATCAAGTAGCTTATTTAATTCTACTTTTACTAGTAGTGCAATCTTGGGATGCATCTTGCAGAGTTTCTATTTTTATGAATTTTACTTCAGCCTCAATGGTATATGGTGAAGCACTAGTCCTAGATCTAATCTAGGCATGTCAGAGTATGACTAGACAAAAAAAAATTTCTATCTGTGAAGAACTGAATGAATTGTTCTCTTTCTTTTAGTGTTAATGACTTTTCCAAGTGGATTAGTCTTTGTGTTTATATAGTGCCAATGTTGATTGTTTGATTATTTTCTGAAAGAAAAGGTAATTATTCCTTAGTTATGGTGAGTATATCAATCTCTCCATCCTTGGGTCCATCAGGGAAGTTTTCACCCTCAAATATGTTTTTCTTTTTACTATTTTACAGTTGGAAGGTGCCTTTTAGTTTTCACCTAAGAGCCTTATATTTTCTTTATTTTCAAATTTTTACTAGAAAATTGATATCACTCCCTAAACTATATTGCCCTATATAATTTGATGTTGAATCCTACCTTTTGGTCTCCCACAAGTATACCTTGTCTTTGTCTAAATAATACAACAATAGCTTCATCATTCTCAAAAATGTGTATGGTTGGCAGATTTTGTTGTTCCTAATCAATAAGGTCAGGATAAAATAAGTCTATGCTATCCTTGGTTTGGAAGGAGGAAATAGGGACTTTGGTAATTGTATTGATATTTTAATCAATTACTAATTCATAGGTTTGAGATAAGGATGAGGATGAGGGTATAGATCTATTTTAGAATTGTGAAATTCATGCTTTCTGATCTGATGGTTCATCTTGTAAGGACAATAAGGCGATGGAGTTGTTAAGATATAAGCTATTGGTAGTGCATGGGGTATCCCACACATAATCATTTGAGTATGTGTCTAAATGTGACTCTTCAAATGTCTCAACTTTGTTATAAAAACAATCATTAACATTAGTGGGAAATGAGATATTTAAAATGTCATTCACAAGTGGTATATAACCTAAATTGCAATTCCTTAGGTTTTAGATAGGAGCGATTGGCTCCATAATTCCATTTTCATTTATACCTAGGCTAGAGAGCCCATTATACGATTGTTTCTGAAAAATGGTGTATCCCGGTCCATATTTATTCATTAGAATTTTTATCTTAGGGGGTTCTTCATTTATATAAAAATAAGAATATAGGTTATCCTCAATGATTTCTTCAAGTATGTCACCCCATCTTACAAAAACCGTCAGTGGATAGAGAATTGTTAGTTTTTTCTTCCTCTCTAGAGGTTTCCTTGGTTTTCCAAATGAATGGGGTGAGATAGGTAGCTTGCCTATAGAGAAAGAGTCAAAATAGGTGTTTTCTCCACATCCTTTTTCTTGTACCTATATTTTTAGTTCTAATGTGGGCTCCATTATTGATTTTGCAAGAATTGTGGGATCTATTTTTTGAGAAGAGGAAATAGTTGATGCTTCTTAATTGTTAGGTACCTAATTAGAAATATCTCCCCTAAGATATTTGTGGTATAGAAAGGGATATCTATCACTAGGCATGGTGATTTAAAATCCATTGTGAGGAAACTTAAGGTAGCAATGGTAAGTAGATGGTATGACTTGCATGGAATGGATCCATGGTCTCCCTAGGAGCATGTTATAACCCAACACTAGGTCCAACACTTGGAATGAAGTGTCTTATCTCACTGGACCTAGTCTGGTTGGGAGGATTATGAAATCTTTGGAGGGATGCTCCTCACCCTCATTAGCTCTTATTATGATCTTTTTGGTAACATCTTTTGTTGGCAAAATGGTCAGCACTCTCTTAGGGATTCATGACATGGATTAACCACCTCCTGTGTCTTCTATAAGTCTAGTGGTTGTATCAAGCATTAACAGGTCAATCTTTTGGTGCAACAAAAAATACTACTTGTAACAAGTGGTATCAGAGCTTGGTCATAGGTTCGAATCCCCTCAGGTAACACTGAGGGGGAGATTGTTGGAAAAATGGTCAGCACTCCCTTAGGGATTTGTGACATGGCTTAACCACCTCCTATGTCTTCTATAAGTCTAGTGGTTGTATCGGGCATTAACAGGTTGATCTTTTGGTGCAACGACAACTACTCCTTGTAACATCTTTATGTTAAGAATAGTCCCAAGAGATAATTGAGAGGGGGGGGGGGGGGGGTTGAATCAGTTATCTACAAGATTCAATTCTTCATCCAATTAAGTATACTTAAACATAAAGCATAAACACAATGAAGGAACACATGAACACAACACCAATATTTTGGTTATGGGGAAACCCAAATAGGTAAAAACCTTGGTGGGACTTGATACCCACTAATACTCTATACTAGTGTATAATGATCCTTGTTAGAAGATCCTTTACCCTGTTAGGAGTATCTTTACAATATATCAAGTACAGTAGACCTAGTCAAAGGTCAGACCCTATTAGGAGTCTTTTACAATGATCCATGTTAGGGGAGAGGACGCACTGTTCGAGAGCTCACTACTCAAATGGGCGAAGGCTGCAACCTTCTGAATAGCAGATACACACTATATGTGGATCTTGGTGAACTACACTTTGACCTTCTATTTGGATTAGTTCCAATGAATAGCACAAGTACTTTACTTGGTCACATAGACCTTCTTCTAATGGCTCAACACTTTGCACACTCTGCTATGCTCTGCTTAATCAACCATGAACCACACTTCAACAATTACAAATGACTGTCTATAAATATGTTTCCTCCAAATGATATAATCAAGTTAGCCTATTAGAACCACCTTGAAATAATATTAGAGAAACCATAACAAACTCTAACAAACATTATGTCGACTCTACTAAGCAAGCAACACAATCTGGGACTTGTCTAATAAGATAAATGTAGATGCATGCTACACACTATCAACTCTACCAAAAAACTAGATCTTTCTCCTCAAGCTGAATTAAATTATGCACTCTTACAAGAACATCAATAACTCTCTTCTAAGCTTAAATCCAAGGGCACATACCCATAGGATAGGTGCAACTACATAACCAATAAAATCTATGTTGGCTCTTCTGAACAAACACAGGAAGCTGCTGCTGGTGAATAGCAACTGTATAACTACACTTATACTCATCAAAAGAATATGATTCCATAATTAAAACATCACTAACATGTCTTCAATATATATCCAAGTGCAAAAGGCTTCATGATAACTGTATGGACAACCATTCACAGAACACTGCCTGTAACTCTGTCAGAAACACTGCTAACACTAGCTGCTATATAACTGTCTGTACTAATAGCTAACCTTTGCACCCATGATATCATGCTGATATCATGTCCATGATACATATACTAAAATCTTACTACATAATACTTCCACACATGCTACTTTCCATATGTTTTCATCAATGACAAACATACAGTCAGTACTGGCCTGCTGACAAATCTCCAACAATCTCCCCCTTTGGCATTGATGGAAACATGTGGAATGAAAACCACCATTAACCCAAATGAATATTTATTTTACAAAATTCTCTATTTCCTCTTCAAAAATCCTCCAAAGATGAATCATCCATCTGCTATAATATTTTCTAATATTCTCCATTTCCTCAACTAAAATGCTGTCATAACTGAATGTTGCTCCCCCTTAGTATAATACTCCTTTTACTTCTATTTTTCATGACTCTATATATACTCCCCCTTTGACATCAATGGAAAAGGACACCATTCATTTTAAGCACCAGTACTACTCCTAAGGTAGAGTAGTTGACCTTCCACCAGTCCCAGAGGACTGATGCCTTTCCTTATTTCTTCTAAGCAGAATCAGGGAAGGGAATGACTCCCAACTTCTGCCTGAGATACTCAAAAGTATCCTTAGGCAAGGGCTTTGTGAATATATCTACCAATTGATCTTTATTACTCACATAGTCCAAATTGACTTCTTTCTTTACCACTTTCTCTCTTAGGAAGTGATACTTGACCTCAATGTGCTTTTTCTTTTTGTGCATCACAGGGTTCTTTGACATATTGATAGTGCTAGTGTTATCACAGTGAATAAAAATAGGATAATCAATCTGAATTCCAAAATCCTTTATCATCTACTTGATCCAAACAATTGTAGAACAATTTAAGGCTGCTACAACATACTCCACTTCTGCTATTGACTAAGAAATACAATTTTGTTTCTTGCTTGTCCAAGTGACAAGTCTATCACCAAGAAACACTGCTCCTCTTGAAGTACTTTTTTTGTCATCAACACATCCTACCGAATCTGCATTAGTGTACACATGAAGCTCAACATTCTCTGAATTAGGATACCATAGACCATAATATATAGTGCCCTACAAGTATCTAAATATTCTTTTTACTACCATGAGGTGACTTTTTTTAGGTTCTACTGCAAATCTTCCAACTATGCCAACTGCATTTGAAATATCAGGTCTAGTCTGAGTAAGATATATAAGTTTACCAATCATAGATTTATACAATGTTATATCTACTGCCGGTGAGTCATCTTTTTTTGTAAGCTTGCATCCAATGATCATATGGGTTCCTACTAGCTTGCAATCATCCATCTTGAATTTCTTCAGTATTTCTTTCACATATTTTGACTAATTGATACAAATTCCTTTTTCTGTCTATTGCACATTTAATCCCAAAAATTATTTGATAGGACCAATCATACTCATCTCAAACTCATTCTACATTTCTTTGGAAAATTCAACACTTAGTTTTTCATTACCTCCAAAGATAATGTCATCAACAAATATAGCTACAAGAAGTAAACCTTCAGATGTCTCTCTAATGAATAGATTACAATCTGCTACTCCTTTCTTGAAACCAATCTTTGTTAAGTATCCATCTATTCTCTCATACCATACTCTAGGGGCTTTCTTAAGTCCATAGAGGGCCTTCTTCAATCTGCATACCATATCAGGTCTTTCTGATAAGGTGAATCCTTCCGGCTGTTCAATGTATACTTCTTTCAAGTCTCCATTTAGGAATGCTAACTTGACAGCCAACTGATAAAATTTGAAGTTTTTGATTGTAGCATAAGCTAGAAACAACTTAATAGCTTCTAATCTACTCACAGGTGCAAATGTGTTTGAATAATCAATGCCTTCTCTTTGTGCATATCCTTTACATACTAATCTTGCTTTGTTTCTTACTACTATGCCATCTTCATTCATTTTGTTTTTGAATATCCACTTTATTCCAATCACATTCTTATCACTAGGTCTTGGGACCAGTTCCCAAGTGTCATTCTTAACAATCTGATCAAGTTCTTCTTTCATAGCATCATGCCAATCTGAATCATTACATGCATCTTCAACACTTAAGGGTTCAATCTAAGATAGTAAACATATTGCATCACTATTAGTTGAGTTCTTTGCTTGGGACCTTGTTAGGTCTTTGGCGCTCTGATCTCCAATGATGTCTATCTTGGAATGATTTCTTGATGTAAACTTTGGAACTTTAGGTGATGCTAACTTATTAGCCTTTGGATTTTCTTCTTCACTTGTCTCAGGGTCATTGAATAACATATCAATACTGTCAAACATTTCTTTAATAACTATCTCACTAGTAGAGGGTCTAGGTTCTTTATCAATCATGGGTGAGTAATCATGATATCTTTCTTGAATCATAAAATTTTCATCAATCTTTACAATGTTATCAAAGTTGATATGACATAGTCTTTTATGCCACAACCAACTGTCATCAAATTTAGCAAGAAAATAACTTGCTTCTGAATTGAGTTGAAAAACATTACCTCTTGTCTTTGAGCCTGATGCAATCATAACACCTTCTTTGTTGTTAATGATGCATTTGTCATCTTAGAACTCCAATTGATATCCTTTTCCAAGTAATTGACCAACACTGAGAAGGTTATTTTTCAACCCATCAACATAAAGAACATCATCTGTACTATTCTTCCCATCCAAGGTGATGGCTCCTCTACCAACTATAGGTTTAGGAGTATTGTCTCCAAATCTGACCATACCACCATTGTATTTGTCCAAATGAACAAACCTTCCTTTATCACCTGTCATGTGATGTGAACAACCACTGTCTATAATCTAGTCTATCCTTATGTCAGCTTGTGAAATCAATGCAAGCTCTTGATTTCCTTTCTTCTCTTCATGAGCTATCTTATTATTCATTTTATCTACAATAGCAATGAATCCAATTTCTTCTTCACTAGATTCATCATCTGATACTCCATCTCCAACATAGTAGCATTCCTTAGAATACTTGGGCTTGTAATCCTTTTTGAACTTTCTAGCTCTAGTAGGACACTTAGATGCAAAGTGACCAATCTTATTACATCAAAATCACTTAAATGGTAATTGACCTTCATATTTTCCTTTTCCTTTCTTTTCTCTTTTAGCAATCATAGCAATGAAATCCTCTAGAGTTTTCTCTTCATCATCATCATCAAAATTACCAGAAGTGTTTGTAGATTTCGTACCATGAACTGTTGCTTTGAAGGTTGTTTCACTCTTTGGTTTTGACTTCAATCTTGAGATCTCAAAAGCAGATAGTTTTCTGATCAAAGTCTCTCTCTTTAAATTTGATGTAAGCTGCATTGTCTCATCAAGGATGTTAATCTTGCTTTCATATTCAGGAGTGAGAGTATTCATCAACTTGTCCATAATGTCCTCCTCTAAAATCTCTCCACCATTATTTCTGATTCCAGCAACCACTTCATTTATCCTATGATTATAAGCTCTGATGTTTTCTTCTGGGAGAATCTCTAATGCATTGTATATTTTCTTCCACATCTTTTTGTGCGCATCCTTTTCTTGTTTGTCTCCCTCAAATATGTCTTCTAGGTGCTTCCATATTTTGTGGGTTGTATCCACCTTTTTTATTTCTAAAAACTCACCATCAGATAGGGTGCTGATAAGGGCTTCTTTAGCAATAGCATTATGATGAAACAATTCCTTTTCCTATCAATAGCATCTTCTTGTGCAAGGTCTTCTATGGTAGGTATCTTGGTTGCTTTGATAGTCACATCAAAAACTTCAAAAGCAATGCACTACAAATGAGTCACTATCTTGTTCTTCCAATCAAGATAATTCTCTCCATCAAACTTAGGAATCTCTTTCCTAAAGTACGCCATCTAATCAACCTCAAGCTATTAAAATTTCTCTCTGAGGCACTTGGCTCTAATACCAATTGTTAGGAATAGTCCCAAGAGATAACTGAGAGGGGGGGGGGTGAATCCATTATCTACAAGATTTAATTATTTATCCAATTAAGTATACTTAAACATAAAACATAAACACAATGAAAGAACACATGAACACAACACCAATATTTTGGTTATGGGGAAAACCAAATAGGTAAAAACCTTTGTGGGACTTGATACCCACTAATACTCTGTACTAGTGTATAATGATCCTTGTTAGAAGATCATTTACCTTGTTAGGAGTAGCTTTATAATATATTAAGTATAGTAGACCTGGTCAAAGGTCAGACCCTGTTAGGATTCTTTTACAATGATCCTTGTTAGGGGAGAGGATGCACTATCTAAGATCTCACTACTCAAATGGGCGAAGGCTACAACCTTCTAAATAATAGATACACACTATATCTAGATCTTGGTGAACTACGCTTTGACCTACTATCTGGATTAGTTCCAATGAATAGCACAAGTACTTTACTTGGTCACATAGACCTTCTTTTGATGGCTCAACACTTCGCACACTCTGCTCTGCTCTACTCAATCAACCATGAACCACACTTCATCAATCACAAATAACTTCCTATAAATATCTTTCTTCCAAATGATATAATCAATTTGGCCTATTAGAACCACCTTGAAATCATATTAGAGAAACCATAAAAAACTCCAAAAAACATTCTATCGGCTCTACTATGCACGCAACACAATCTAGGACCTATCTAATAAGATAAATGTAGACGAACGCTACACACTGCTAGCTCTACCAAAACAACTGGATCTTTCTCCTCAACTTGAATTAAATCATGCACTCTTAAAAAAAAATCAATAACTCTCTTCTAAGGTTAAATCCAAGGGCACATACCCACAGGATAGGTGCATACCCATAACCAATAAAATCTTCGTCAGCTCTTTTGATCAAACACAAGAAACTACTACTGGCAAATAGCGACTACATAACTACACTTCTACTCATCAACAGACTATGCGTCCATAATTGAAATATCACTAACATGTCTTAAACATATATCCAAGTGTGCAAGGCTTCATGATAACTGTATGAACAACCATACACAGAACACTACCTGTAACTCTGTCAGGAACATTGCTGACATTAGCTACTATATAACTGTCTATACTAACAGTTAACCTCTGCACCCATGATATCATGCTGATATCATGTCCATGCTACATATACTAAAAGCTTACTACATAAGACTTCCATGCATGCTACTTTCTAAATGTTGTCATTAATGACAAACATACAATCAGTACTAGCCTACTGGTAAATCTCCAACACTTTACAACTCTTAGATTATCCTAGTGCTTGTACCTATTTTAATGTATAAATATCCAGACTCACTCCTTCATCTATTAAGACTTGCTTGATTTTGTGGAGATGGATAAAATTAGAGATGTAAAGGATAGTTGTTGGATGGTTTATGTGTTGAAAGATCCTTTTTATTGAAAGTGGTGTGATGTGGTGTGGACAGATATCAAACCATTCTTGAAACTCATCAAATTCTATGTCTTTTAGGATAGACGACTATTGTAGGGATGTACCTAAGACTACCTTGTAGTTTAAAAATTTGTGTTGAGGTCTTCTTGAGATGGTCTACCAAGTTATATTGGTATGATGGTGGATTGGATAACTTACTTGGCACAACATTTTGTGACATGTCTCCTTGTACTATTAATTTGGAATGATAGGTAGTAACAACACAACTATTGTCTGGACCTCAAATGGTTATGATGTTTATGGTCAAATTAGTGTTCAATTTTGTATAGGTAATATTTTCTTGATTACTCACTCTTTTATGTAGAGGCCTTAACAGTTTTGTGAGCCATCAATGGATTTGAGAAGATCTTATGGTCTTCATTGGAAGTGCTAAAAATTGTGACAACTTTTATTTCACCGTGGTCGATGAAATCTTGGAGAAGGTCTTTTAGTTGCATACAACCAATTGTTTTGTGTTCTTTCGTTATATGATAATCGTAGTAACGATTGTTGTGTGTGAGTGTTTACACCTTCATGAAATTAGGACAATTAGCAACAATTACATAAAAAGACAATGGAAATTTAATCTAAAGAATTTCATTTAACATCCATAACATCTCATGGTTCTCTATCTAAGCTTGGTAAGTAGGGCTCTCAGCCTTATTCTCTACTAGTGACAATCCTAGAATGAGAAAATTATGATAAAATGCCTAAATATAGCACTCAATTCTCAATTTGATACAAAGATTAATTCAAATGCTCATGATAATGCTCTCAAATCTTACTATTTTCTCTCAAAATGCTCAAGATATTGCTCAATTTCTCTCAAATTTCCTATAGTGATGATGCTATGCATTTGAGTTTTCTAGTATTATCATGCTCTCAAAATGACTTCTATTTGTAATAAAATCCCAAGGGTACGGGGTAGAGTTACTTGATCATGGTTTAGCCTTGGTTGAGTCAAACAATTTGAAATGTTTTTAAATGGGGGGTCAATTTAAATGATTGTCTCAAATGTTTGGACAAGTAGACAAATTTGAGTGATTGAGATTCAAAGTTGAAAATGAGTGATTAAGATTCAACAATTTGGAGTGATCCATGTGCATTGTGTTCTCAATTATTATTGTTTTCTCAAATTATGTTGAAAGATATTAGGATTAATTAAATTCCATCAATTAATTAAATTATCCATGTAAGGGAATAGGTTCAATTTGATTTTTGATTTAAAACTATACAATTAATTGATTAAAATCAATTATATAGTGTGATTGATCCCTTTAAGATTGTATTTAATTATTTGATGTCATGATTTGATTTTTCCTTTGATTCAAATGATTTTGTCCAATTTTGATTAATAAAGGTCCATTTAAAATTGACTTGATCCATTTTGATGAAAATTAGAGCATTTGGCTGAGATTTTATAGATTTGAATGATTCTAAGACACCTGCCCAATTTTGGGTGTCTACAAATGCCCCTCTTTGAATTGATGTACATAGCACATTGATTCAAAGAAAATTTAATGTCCTGATCACTGATTTGATACTTGATTGATTGATAAAAAAACTAGTTTGAAATCTGATTCGAAATTGATTTGACTGATAAAACCTGATTTGAAAATGATGCAACATGCCCCACTAATAATAGTTCAAAATTTTAATGCCCCAGATTCAATGTTGATGTAGATTTGATACTCTAATGATGCCCCCTCAGAAATGAAATAGATTGATCACCAGATAGAAAAATATGATGAAATTGATTGAAAATAGATCCAATATGTTTTCATTTTTAAAAAACATTGATGATAATCAAGGCCAAAACAAATGCCCTAGTTTGATGAAAGAATTTGATGAGAAAAGCTATGATTGATAAAATGTTGTTGATGTTTGAGATAATTTTATGATGCTTGGATATCACTTGATGTCAGTCAGAATCACTTGGTTGATGTTGTATTAATGTCAATCGGATAGGATAGGTATGCTGATGGATAGATATTTTGCTCTCGCGATCTAGAGAGACAAAAAAATGATTTTCCTTCCTCACGGTATAGAGTTAGAAGATTTGATGCGCTCAAGATGAGAAAATGGATGATAGGATAACTTGATTGACGTTAGATGATCAATTGGATGATTTGACTGATTGATATTTGATTTGATTGGATTTGATGAGAAGATTAATGGTGGGAGGCTGATAGATAGGGTCATTTGATATGAATCAGGGGTAGATGTAGATATAGGTGATGGATAGAGAATTAGGTTGCCCCTAGTTAATAAAAATGATTTATTATTGATGATTTCCTTGATGATGATTTTGTATCATGTTATATTTATGGATCAGGACTTTGATGTATCATTTTGTCGATGATATTGTATCTTTGATATACAAATTTCATGGAGCTTTGATGTTATGGACATTTATATGATTATGGACTTTCCTTGATTCTCATGATGTGTTTATGTGAGATTATCTTTATATGTAGCTCTATATGATGTTTATGATGCATTCACTTTTGATTATGCTATGGATGCAATGTATCTTACATATGATATAGATAAATGAATGCAAATGATAATGTAACTTTAATATATATATATATTTTCTGATTTTCAATGTATGTATGCAAATGTTTTACTATGGAAATATGGATATATGAATGCAACTATGTTTTTGATTTTTTTGTGTATGAATCCTTAAAATGCAATCCTTAGCTAAATGTATGCAAATGATTAATGATTAATGAATCTTTTTCTTCTTTTTTTTCAGATATAAGGATAATGATTAATGAGTAATTATATGAACGAATGCAAAAGATAATCTCACATTATTGATTTGAAATAAGGATAAGTTGTTTAATTGAACCCTCCTTAATGATCGATCAAGATAATAAATGAAACCCCTTTCACTTGGAAAAATACTACAAACCAATGCACTTAATCTAACATGAAAATGCAATGCAACTAATTGTCACTAGCTTTTTGCGAAAGAACTGCAAAAGAGAAATATTTTCATCATTGAGCATTGTAGGACCAAAAAGAAAGTAAAACCATCACTGACCACATCATGATGATATGAATACTATTTTATATCACTTTTGGTAACCTTTTAGGAAACTAGTACAACCCTTACTAGTTGAATAACCAATTATGGGAGTATGAATACCGGTTTCAATGGATTCAATGTTGCAATTGGATTTTGGTATTAAGATATGGAAGATCTAAATAGCCAAGGTATCTATTTGCATAAACAAACAAAGGTCAACCCTCCATCCTATATGAAATTCCTCGATGGTTCTTTGATGAGCATGTTGTTAGGTAAATTCACACAAGTTGTTGGATCTCCCTCAAGACAGTCACTCAAAGGCAAGAAAAATATCATGTCTCCATCATCGCCAATCTAGTTGGAACAACATCGATTAGCTAAAAAGATATGATAAAAATCCAATAAAGATTATCAAAAAATTCAAGTGTTGTACAATGTATCAAGATTTTCAAAAAGAATTTCCAAACATTTTGATCATTTAAGTGATGTCAATTTTTAATCCTGAATAATAAAGTCAATGAAGGCTCAAGGATCAAGTAGTAGGATCAAAATAATTGGTTGTGAACAATAATATCCATCAAAGGTTCCATAAAATCTCCTCTTCTGAAGCTCTGCTAAGCCCTTCTGATGTGTGACCGAAAGTAGCACTATTGAATCCGTTTGTACCAAAAAATTCAATCATTTCCTTCCCCCAAGTGATAAATGTGATCGTGTGACAAACTTAGGGCAATAGGAAAACTAAAATGCAACAATGCAGCTGAAAGGTTTTATTATGACTTTTCACAAATGACAGATGAAATGAAGATTTACAAGTGAGATGATGGAAATGCAATATGTACACATGCAACTAGGAAAGACTTAGGGGAACAAATGGTGCCTGATTGCCAAGTTTTCACCTTTTGGGTTTATTACTCTTTTTCTCTTTTTTTTTTTTTTTTTTTTACCAAGGTGCCTAATTGCTAGGTTTTCACCAAGGCACTTTTTTATCTTTTTTCATTTTTTAAAATCTTCTTTTGAACTTTTCTCAATGTTTTTGACCTTTTTGATTTTCTCATGTACAAAAGTGATGCTTGAGTCATTGGATACACACTCATCTGATACTCTTTCTTCTGATACTCTCTCATCTGATTAGGTATGAAACCTCTTTAAATGGATGCTATTAATGGGCTCTTGTAATTCTTCCCCATCATAATTGGCTAGTTTGTAAGTCCCCATTCCAAAAGAAGAAACAATGATAAAAAGACCAAGCCAATTTGCTTCCCATTTACCCTTCTTTTCACTTTCCACTTGATTTTTAGGGTTCTCCCTTAGCACTAAATCACCCACTTGAAAGAATCTTGGTTTAATTTGTTTGTTATAGTTCCTTGAAATCCTATTTTGGTAAACTTTCAAATGTTTGTAGGATTGTGCTTGATGTTCCTCTAACAATTCCAATTGTTGAAGTCAGGCAACCCTATAATCCTCATTCGTTATTAATCCTTGCAATGATACTCTTAGGGATGGGATTTCAACCTCCAAAGGTAAAACAACTTTGGTTCCATAAACCAATGAAAATGGTGTAGCTCCTGTAGGTGTCTGGATACTATTTCTATAAGCCCACAAAGCTGGGTTGATTTGTACATGCCAATCTCTACCTGATTTGTTCATCGATATCTTCAAGATTTTAAGGATATTCTTATTAGTAGCCTCGTCTTGTCCATTTCCTTATGGATACTAAATAGAAGAAGAGTGATGGGTAATATGAAAAGTATCACAAAGCTCATTCACATCTTTTTTCTTAAATTGTTTTCCATTGTCAGTAATTATGGCATGAGGAATACCATATCTAAAAATAATGTGATTAAGGATGAACATAGAGATTTGTTTTTCCTGTAGCAGTGATCAAAGGAATGACTTCTACCCATTTAGTGATGTATTCCATAGCCATGATAATGTATTTGTGCCCATTAGATGAAGGTGGATAAATCACACCAATCAAGTCAAACCCCCATTGATAAAAAGCCCAAGGTGTAACAAAAGGATTTAGTTCTTGGGCCGGTGCATGTATCATATCACCATGATATTGACATTTTGTGCATATCTTAACAAAGTGACAAGCATCCTTTTCTAAGGTTTTCCAAAAATACCCCATGCAAAGGATCTTCTTAGCTAAGTTTAACCCATTTGAATGTGATCCATAAATGCCCTCGTGGACTTTGCGTAAAGCTACATTAGTCTCTTCTTCCTCTAGACATCTAAGTAAAGTTCCATCAAGACCCTTATGATACAATGTGTCAAAAAGGATAATATAATGAGCTGATTGTCTAATGAAGTGTCATTTTTGGGCTCGGGATTGGTTTAAATGTAATACTTGGTCTTTAAGGTATGTGTAGATAGGATCATACCAAGGTGAGTCATGTCCATTAAGTAAAGAAATAATTTGGGTATCAGGAAGGTCAAATGGTAGTTTTGCCAACTCCTCCACCAAGAATTCATACCTTTCATTTTGATCAGGCTTTTGGAGTAATGAAGCCAAGGTAGCCATTGCATCGACAACTCTATTCTTCTCTCTTGTAATTTGCTCAAAATTTATCAACACAAAGTATTTTTTCCAAGCATTAATCATTATCTTGTAAGGCATTAAATTTTCATCTTTCATGTTGTACTCATTATTGACTTGATTGATCACTAATTGAGAATCACCATACACTTGTATCTCAATAATATTCCATTCTAAAGCCATCTTGATACCAATGACAAAAGCTTCATACTTGGCTATGTTGTTGGTACATGGGAATAAGAGCTTGTATGATTTAGGAATAGTATACCCTTGAGGGGTAATCAACAATATGTCAGCTCTGAAACCTCCTTGTGTGTACGATCTATCAAAGTACAATTTCCATGTCTTAGCTTCTATATTGACAATTGCGGCATCAGTAAACTCCACTTGAATGGGATGTGTAGAAACCAATGGATTTTCAGCTAAGTGATCTACTATCGCTTGTCCTTTAATGGCCTTTATATCCACATATTCAATATCAAACTCACTTAACACCATGACCCATTTTTCTATTCTTCCCGTTAAGGCAGTTTTGCTAAGCAAATATTTCAAAGGGTCAATCTTTGCAATGAGCTTCACTTTGTGCATCAACATGTAGTGTCTCAATTTTTGGGAAGAGAAGACAATAGCTAGGCATGATCTTTCTATGAAGGTTTAGTTTAATTCATACTTAATCAATGTTCGGCTCAAATAATAAATATCTCTCTCTTTTCCTTCATCATCTTCTTGTGCCAAAAGAACTCCTAAAGACCTCTCAGTTGCTGATATGTACAAAAGAAATGGTTTTCCTTTGATAGGAGGAATTAGAATTGGTGGATTGATTAAGTAAGTCTTCAACAAAGTAAAGGCCTTGTCACATTCTTCATCCCATGTAAAAATGGTGTCTTTGTGGAGCAATCTAGTGAATGAGTGACACTTTTCAACTAGTTGAGAAATGAATCTCCTTATTGATTGAAGTTTTCCTTGAAGAGACCTCATTTGGCTAATGTTTCTAGGAATTTCCATGTCGATGATTTCTTGAACCTTTTCAGGATCCACTTCAATGCCTTTTGCCAAAATTATGTATCCTAATAATTTCCTGGATTGAACACCAAAGGCACACTTTTTTGGATTGAGCCTTACTTTGAATTGTTCCAAGCGTGTAAATATCTTCTCAAGAATTTTTAAATGATCCTCTCTTTGATGTGATTTAACCAATATATCATCTGCATAGTCTTCTAAGAAGGTGTGCATCATATCATGAAAAATGGTATTCATTTCCCTTTAGTAAGTAGCTCCAGCATTTTTGAGGCCGAAAGGCATTACATTCCAACAAAAATTTCCCCAAGGGCATGTGAAGGATGTCTTTTCCTGATCTTTAGGTGCAATCTTAATTTGGTTGTATCCACTAAAACCATCCATCAATGAAAACATGGAGTGACTAGCTGTTAAGTCCACTATTACATCTATACTTGGAAGTGGAAAGTCATCTTTGGGACATGCAAGATTGAGATCTCTAAAGTCTATACATATGCAAATGGATTTGTCATGCTTGGTAACTAGTACAATACTTGATATCCATTCCGCATAAGCAATTTCTCTTATGAACCCCACTTTCAATAATTTCTCCAATTCTGCTTTAACTAGAAGAGCTATGTGTGGATGCATTTTCCTCAATTTCTACTTGACAGGTTTAACACCTGGTTTGACATTCAAGTGATGCATGATGAAGTTTGGATCTAATCCTGGCATGTTAGCATAGGACCATGCAAAATTCACTTGCTTTTCTTGGAAATTTTTCATGAAATCCTTTCTCTCTAAAAGTGTAAGTGAAGCTACTAAATGTATGAATTTGGGCTCCAATTCGGTTCCAATATTGACTTTCTGCATTGGCTCTATAAGAATTGGTGATCTTTCTTCCTCATGTGCTGGGAAGGTATCCAACCTCTCTTCCTTAGGTGCCACAATTGGGTTTTCACTATCGGAAACATCCTTTATTTTTACTTTTCTTGGTTCTAGTACTACCACATGGTGGTTTTCACCACTAGAACTCTTCAATTTTTTATTTTTTTTCATTTTTTCTTTTGGATTAAGAGGTTGGACCCCTATCCTTTTCATCATGTTTGGATTAAAATCATTGGTGGAAGAGGGCTCAACCTCATTTAGGTAATGTGTCATTGCTTGGGCATTGGAAAAGTATAGTAAATCATTTGGTTCGATTAAGTCCCAATCAATAAGCTCAGGATGTATTAAGGATAAAGATTAAATTGGCAAGTTGTCATTGGCTCGGTTTAAGGACATGACCTCATTAGATGGTTCATACATTGTATCATTCAGGTCAATAACATGAGCTTGCTCAAGATGATCCATGGAAGAAGGATCAATTTTTTCTTCACTTGAGTCCTCTAAGACTTCCATGGGAAAGAAGACATGCGGGTTAAACCTAACATTCAAATCACCCCCCCCACAAAGGTACCCAAGGTTCACCTACCCATGGATGATTAATGTGTGCTTTGCCTATAGGAAGTATCTTTGGACCTTCACTATCTTGAGTTTGTTCTTTAGGAACATTCATATAAGAATGTATTATGACAATCTCTTTGTCATGACAAGAG
Source organism: Chamaecyparis obtusa (assembly GCA_027943335.1). Taxonomy (NCBI): domain Eukaryota; kingdom Viridiplantae; phylum Streptophyta; class Pinopsida; order Cupressales; family Cupressaceae; genus Chamaecyparis; species Chamaecyparis obtusa. The sequence continues at coordinate 219,758 of BSBK01001069.1, read as the reverse complement.
TCTTTGGATAAAGAATCCCACTCATAATCTCTAGAATCATCACTATCAATATCAGAGTCTACCATGTTCACTTGTTCATAGAAATCATGCATAGGGTTAGAACTTTCTCCTTTGCGTTGATAACCTATTCCTGATTTTTCTTCCTTTGATCTCCAAGAAGGTTCAATAGGTTCAAGAAAACTTCTATTTCTCATACTTAAGGGTCCTCTTCCCTTTTACCCCATTTTTTGCATAATTTCAAACCCCTTTCCATATTGGTTAGTTTGGATATTGATGTGTTGAACTCTTTCCACAGGATTGTTTGAAGTGTCACTTTCATCTTCATAAAACCATTGTAGAACCTCATTGTCTTCTTTCTCAAGTGTTGACTTGTCCCTCTCTCCTACAAAATAAGATTTGTATTTGTGAGGAGGATGTGCCTTGGAAGATTTTCCATGTGTTTTTGGGGAAGTAGGTAAATCAAATAGAGAAACAGAATATTCCCCTACTCCTTTAGAATTAATTCTACATTCTTTTTTGAACTTGTGTATCATCTCACTCATTTGTTTATATTGGTCTTCTTCGGCTTTGTCTCTCTCCTCTTTGGTGGGTTTAGAAATTTCCACCTTTGGTGTGGATGTTGTACCTAAATTCTCATTTGAACTTGGACCCTCATAACTCACTTTTTCTCTTCCCTTAGCTGATGTAGTTGAGTTAGTTTGAATAGGGTTTCAGGTAGAGGTAACATTTGATGTTAACTTAGGATCATCACCTTTAGTTTCTTCAATTGTAGCATTTGGAACAATCCCTTCTCTATTATGAGGAATGAATAATTCATCAAGAGGCTTCAATGTATTGCAATATTGAAAAGGATTTGAATCCCCTTCAATTGTGATTTCTTCTCCCATGTATGGAAATTTGATACATTGATGGTACATAGAAGGAACCACTTGCATTTCATGTATCCACAACCTCCCCAATAAGATGTTATAAGTTAACTTCATGTCTAGGACTTGACATGTGGTGTCCTTTTTAATGGGCCCAACTTGAATAGGTAAGAAAATCATGCCTTTTGAAGATCTCTCCTCTTCATCATAAGCTTTAATGGTAATTTTCTTGTTAGGATCAATAGTAGACTCAGATAAACCTAAGGACTTGACAAGGTTTAAAGTGAAAATATTAAGACCATCTCCCCCATCTATGAGAACTCTCTTAACCCTATGTCTTTTAATGGGGATTTCTATATGCAACAAAATTTTTTGAGGATGAGTGATGGACATATCATCTTGTTCTAAAAATGAGAGACAATGTGGTGCAATGAGGTGTCCCACCATGTTTTGAAATTTTTCATCCTCCAAGTTAATAGGAACATTAGTCTCCACTAGGGATTTTTCCAAGATCTCCTTGTGATTTGGAGATAATTTTAACAACTCCAAAATAGAAATTTGAGCCTAAGTCTTTTGTAATTGGTCCACCAAATTATATGGCTTTGTTTTTGTAGATGGTTGTTTAGCCAAAATACTTGATTGTGTAGGACCAATAGGTTTAGGATCAAGCCCTTGTAGGATAATCCTTGAAGTTTTCCCCCTAGTGAGAGCATAAGTTGTTTCCTTTTTGGGTTGTTCCTTGATAACAACAACATTAACAACATCCTCATGTCTGGATAATGTGTATATAGTGTTATCATAATGATGAGAAAAATTGACATTATTATTGCCTTGTTTATTCAAATTGGAAGATTCACCTTTCTCATGGTTATAGAAAGGTTTCTTAAAGGCCATGTGATCTTCATTGTTTTGAGGCCCTTCTATCTTGATCACACCATTGTCAATCAAATCTTGTACCACATTTTTCAACTACAAGCAATCATTCATTGTATGTCCTCTATTTTTGTGGTATTCACAATGACTAGATTCACTCCACCAATTAGGCTTTTTTTGTGGTTCACATGGTTGAGCTCTAGTTAAATCAATAATATTATCAGAAATGAGAGTTCTCAATGAATTCTCAAGGGGTTCACCCAAAGGTGTGAATGTCCTCTTAGGAGATGGTGCCAAGAACGACCTAGTCTTGTTAGCCCCTTGATTATTCCCAAAGTTGTTATTATTGGTATTGTTTTTGAAAGGAACTTTGGGAGCTTGATTTGCATTATTCACTTAAGTAGGTGTTCTCGTGAGAGTAAAAGAAGTGACTTTCAAATTATTAGCATCAAAAACCCCATCATTGACCACACTTTTTTGTTGTTCCTCAACCCAAATCAGTTATAGTTGTTAGGAGGATTCTTATTTTGATTGTTATTGTTGTTGGAGGTATTGTTTTTTTTGTGATCCTTGTTATCCTTGTAAAGATTCAGTTCTCCACTCTTAACCAATATCTCCTCCATAGTCACTCCATTTTCAATAAGATCTTGAAAAGATCTAGGACATTGCAACTTTAACTAGTAATTCATTTCATTACTCAAACTATTTATAAAGATGTCCATCTTTTCCTTTTCTAGTACACTTTGAGGGTATCTAGCAAGTACTACTCTCCATCTTTGTAAGAAAAGTAGGAATCCTTCTCCCTCTCTTTGCCTGGTGTCATGCATGATGTTGGCTGATCTTTTTCCCCAAAGGTCAGCTTGGCATTAGGATTGATAGGGCTAGTGTCACATTCACTCAACACTCCAAATCTAACCGAAAAAAGGGCCAACTGACAAGGATCAAAGAGAGATCCTTCTACACTTTGAGCTCCACATCACTCAGGCAAGTATATCTCATCTGCACACACATATTAACTTGTGTCACACTATAGGCTTGTAGGTAACTAACTGTGGAATGATTTTCAAACCCTTATAGGTATCCTGTACCTCAATGAAACCAAGATCTCATGCAATAGCCCTACTTGCATGGAGTGAGTATGAAAACCAGAGACCTACACCAACAACATGAAAGGGAAAGGGAGGGACTGAATGGAAATGATTTTAAATGGATTGAAAGGACCCCTAAGATGCCCTAAGTCTCTCATAGACTAGTGCCTTGTCCATTGGGCCATAGAGTCAAATACAGTATTGCAAGGGACAATTATGAAACAAGAAAGCAATATACTCAATGTGTTGATGCCTAACATCAATCACACACCATGACCAAACCTCAACTTAGCACCCACCTGTGTATCCAAGTATGTTATTACCCACCTAAAGGATTTTAACCCTCCCCTTAGAAGAGACCTATAAACAAGTAATACATTGACCAACATCCACTGGAAGACAAGCATGAAATATCTTTGACACCTTAGCTCATGCATACATGAACACTAACCCTGAACCAGTTATCTCTGCGAAGACAACTCCACTTGCAAACACTTAGGCAATGCAAATAGAAAAATCAAACACCCTTGATGTATGACTAATGGACTCATAATTCAAATGGAGATAGCTTGGTAATAGTAAGAGTATATTAAATTCTCATACATAAAACAAGTCTATTACAATATGCATTGTATTCTCTAAACCAGCAAGGGAAAGAAGAACACCCTATATGCAGAGAAAAGGAGAAATATCTATAGGAAAAAGACCGTTCACTGGAACCAAAAAGGAATTCTAAGCTGGAACCCTTACAAAGTCAAAATTTCAACAATTTATATCACTAGCTGCCTTGGAAACTCAAAATAGGTTGCAACAAGCTACAGACAGCTAGGGTTAGGATTTCAACTACCCAACCAATCAAAACCAATCAAGAATTTACTGCAGGGGCAAGAAACCAAGCAACCTAGAAAAAACAAATCTCAGGTAGATCTGCAATTATGAAAATCTATGAGCCAGGATAGAAAACTAGGAAATTCCATGAAAATTAGTCAAATCAGCCACCTACAAACATCTTCTTAAGCTCAAAAACATACTCCACCAGGTACAAAAACATTGCAATAAATGACCACAGAGCCCCTGGACCACACTACAACAACCAAACAAATCCAATCAGGTCACTAAACATTTAAAACCAGTCCTTCCTATCGCAAAAACTCTCTGCAAGTTCAAACGGTCACATTCATGGTGCCAGAAGTAAATCGACAGTCATCATTTGAACTCAGATCAACCTTATATCCCCACTGTCAGATCTTCATTTTCTTGGGCATTAACAAGATTAATCGCAACAAGAATCAGTTACATTTGTGTTTGGTCACATGATCACAAGGCACCAAACTAACCTTTATGATCATGCAACTGCAGTTTCTTAACCGCGCAATGCCGATCACAAACCATCCTGAGAAGTCCTCGGCCCCAACACCAGTCAGCGAGCAATCAAAACTAAGCACACCAACAAGACCAGCATAGTGGACCCACCCTAACTCTGCAACATCACAATCAGACCATTTTCGCATGATTGCATAGCCCGAAAATGGGCTATGCGAACATGCGACAAGCCGCACCCCTTTACCTTGCCACAACCGCCACCATTGAGGGTTAACACAAAATGTCAGTTGCATGATCACATAGCCTTGAAAAAGGCTATGTGAACATGCGACTAACCACTAGCATTCACCACCAAATGTCAAACATGCTCGAGCACTACAAACACGGGCCCCACGGACAAACTGCCAAGTCACCGCACTGACCAACCGGAGGACACCACATCACCACCTGCCATCGGGCCTTAGGAAGGAAGAACCTTGTCGCATGGTCACAAGCTATGAAAATGGCCCTTGCAATCATGTGAAAAGGCCATAAGACCACCATCTCTCCACCAACAGCCCCACAAGATAGACGTCAACCGGTCACATGGTCACATGTCAAAAATTCTTGACATGCAATCATGCGACAACCAATAAGAACATGCACCCCTACTTCCCTTCTGACACTAGGCCCACATCTCTACCCTACATCCACTAGAACCCTACCACCTCAACATCCTTTGACAGCATGCCCACTGCAAACAAACTTGTCAGCATCCAATCAGATGGTGGGTGCATGATCACATGGGTGAGAATATTCCATGCGATCACATGCTGACCATAGATTAAAATCACTAACACAAGCCCTGCTGAAATTTCTGACTCATCACCACATGGACCAATAAAAAATGAGCACCTCAGCACTATCTGACATGTAGATGCACCTAGACCCACAACATGCCCACACAAGAAAATTTGACGGCTGTCGCAAAAGCATGAAGGATAAACACCATGCATCTTCACCATGTGAACATGCGACAACCATCGATTCTGTCTAAAATTTAACCACACTAGGCAACTACGAAGAACTGGGACCCACCAACGATCACACTTGCATAGTTAGGGAATGCCAACAAACAGGACAGAAGTGTGAGGTCGAAAACACATAGGGTTTTCGATGGAAAAGATAAAAAACACACAAGGTTTCTGACACCAAAAGACAAGTGCACAAAATTTGGAAGGCACAAGGTTGAAAACAATGAGGGTTTTCACACAGACCGAAAACATCATGGATTTTCAAAAATACTGTGGGTTTTCGACATTATGGCAGATTCTAAAACTGCTTCCTGCAGACCTTAGAACTTGAATAACTTTCTAGATTTGCGATTCAACACGTGTGATTTGGACTAGAGCAAGGTGACACATTGAAGAACACAAGGCAGGACACTTTAGGAAAACTTGCAAGGAAATGGGCCATTTTCAAAAGATTTTGCATTGACAGGAAAATGGACCAACACATGAAATCCAAGCTTAATGCACAAAATTCCCTTAAATGATCTTGGGGATCAGATGCTCCTTTGTATTTGTCATACTTAGGAAAGACCACATTACTAGGGAATGGTATCATGATTAAACTCTTGTCAAATGGGAAAGGGCACAATGCCTCTATAGAAAAAGGTTTTGGAGCCCCACTTTGTTTCATTATGTCCAATTGCATTTGGAATAATTTAAATTTCTTGTTCATGATATCAATCGGATTATCTTCAACTTCCTTTTTCTTAAGTTGATTGACATCGTAGTCATGAGGGAGTTTAAGACCTGCTCGGGCTAGGTCTAGAAAATACTTCTCCTTATCTCTTTATAATGATTTTTCCATGAGCTTCATGAAGTATGGGCTTTGTATGGCTTCATTAACCTTTTCATCGGTTGCATCTTCAGCAGTTGGCTCACCATTGCCCCCATTGTTAGTGTTGTTGACGCAGGGGCAAGGTAGATACAAGCATAATCAAGCAAAATTGACTCCACTTGAATCCACAACCAAGCCCCACTCAGAGTTACACAATGGAAGAAATATAATATCACATAAAATAAATTAAATCATAATGGATATGATACAATCAACTTGAAGCAACAATAGAGAATTATATTATTTCTTTCAACATGCTCGGATGTGAGGCCTTCTGGGTTTCGGCCTTATACAATGAGAATTATGAATTCAGAATTATAGCTTGCATCCTATCTTTTTATCCAATGATATATCTTGATAATTATCCCTCTTATATCTCCTTGATCATGCCCTACTACATCAATCTAGACTCTTTATATAGCCAGCTAAGCCACAGGTCAGCCAGTCAGGCATTTAATTACATTATAGGTCCAGTCTGGAAGATTTAAACCAAAAATAATGCTAGAATTAATATAAATTGATGTGCCTTTGGATTTAGGTCCTAACATGACCCAAGAACATGCATTTAAGGGATAAAGGTCCCATTTGATCACATGTAAGTGCGCAAGAAGAAACACCACACGTTTCACCTGAAAACTGGCAGAAAATAGGTCCTTGAGAAAAATGGGCATAAATTTTTACTCATAATGAATTAGGGCTTTCACTCTTGGGAAATTATATTAATTTAGGTCATATTAAATTACTTAAGAGAGAAAAGGATAATTCCTTATGGATCAAGATCGCCACTCTGAACAATCAGCACCAAAACTGCAGGAAAACGCAGTTCCGACGGCAAGGAAAACAATTGTAACTTTGAAACAGTCCATCCAAAATTTATGTGCTCATAGGAGAAGGCTCCCAAATAGGTCCTCAGAATAATGTAATCTTCACACACCATGAAAACAACAAATACAACAATTATAAAGAAAACAATAGCAAATAGGTACAAAAATCAAGAAATGTTTTTGGGTGATGCAAGATTGCTCCAAGACCCAAGATGCTCCTGCATCAGACACCTAGGGTAAATAAAGAAGTGATGTCCACATCAAGAAATACTCATATTCTAACCTAAATCATAAATATCTAACTCAGCTTGTGTAATCCATGAACTATCTTCAACTGGCTTGTCTTTCCACTGAACTAGATATTCCATGTAGTCTTTTCCTCTTGTACTTTTTCTCACTCTTGTGTTCAAGATCTTCTCAATGCTATGCTTATTTTTCTTAGGATAATCTAGATCATCTTCTATCTCATTATTTGATTCAAATTACTCAAATATATTAGTGATATTGAATATAGGTGATATATACATGTCCTTTGGTAATTCCACTTCATAAGCATTTCCACTGTCAAACTTCTTCAGAATCTTACAAGGTTGAAACTTCTTCATTTTCAGCTTGTTGTAGGTACCAACTAGAAATCTATTCTTTTTCAAATGAATCATAACCTCATCTCCAACTTCAAAAGATCTATGTCTCCTTCTCTTGTCTACTCTCTATTTATATTTCAGATTACTATCCTACAAATTCTTTTTAACTTCATCATGTAAAGTTCTCATGTATACTGCAAAATCCTCAACTTCAACACTTCTTCTTGTCTCAGTAGGTAAATCTCTCAGCTTTTTGGTTCCCTTAGGATGAAATCCATTAACAATCTCAAATGGTGTCCTCTTAGTACTTCTATTCACTGAGTTATTATATGCAAACTCTGCTTGTGCCAAAATCAAATCCCAATTAGCAGGCTTATCTCCAACTAAACATCTCAACAAGTTTCCCAAACTTCTATTCACAACTTCAGTCTATCCATCTATCTGAGGGTGAAATGTAGAACTAAACTTCAATTCTATATTCATCTTTTTCTAAAGTGTTCTCCAAAAATAACCAGTAAACTTAGTATCTCTATCTAAAACAATAGATTTAGGCAAACCATGCAATCTTACCACTTCCTTGAAGAATAATTCAGCTACATACAATGCATCAGATGTCTTCTTACAAGGTATTAAATGAGCCATCTTTGAAAATATTTCAACCACTACCAAAATAGAATCATTACCTCTCTGAGTTCTAGGCAATCCAAGAACAAAGTCCATACTCACATCTTCCCAAGGTCTATCAGGTACAGGAAAAGGGGTATACAATCCCAAATTCTGACTCGTTCCTTTTGCTATTTGGCAAATTTTGCAACCTCCAACCATTCTCTATACATCTCTATAAATCTATGGCCAAAAGTATCTTTTTGAAATCAAATTCACAATCTTATCAATCCCAAAATGTCCAGCAAGTCCATCACTATGTTTCTCCTTCATTATGTTCTCTCTCATAGATCCTCTAGGTATGCACAATTGAACTCCTTTAAACAACATGTCTTCTTGAATGAAATAATCAGTCCACTTATCACTCACTGTGTGTTCCTTACAAGCTTTCCAAGGTTCTAAAAAATCAATGTCATTCTCATACAAACACTTCAAATCATCAAAACCAAGTACCTCAACTCTCATATCTGTCAGCAAACTTCTTCTTCAACTCAAGGAATCGGCAACCTATTTGAGTGTCCACTTTTATGCTTCAATGAAAAGAAAATATTATGTTCTTTCATTTTTTTTGTAAATGTTTTACCATGAAACAAGCATACTCTAATTGTGGTATAGTGACTTTCATAAAACTTCTCTATCAAAGGCAATAATACTTGTTTCTTTCCATCCATCCAAATAGTATATTGATTCAATCTACCATCACGCAAAGCTTTCCTATCATACTGCCAAGGTCTACTCAAAAGAATATGACAACAATCCATAGGCATAATATCACACAAGACTTCATCATGATAATTCCCAATTTTGAACTTAACAAGGCATTGTTCACTTACAAGTAGTTTATGCTCCTTCTAGATCCAAGAAATATGGTAAGGCTTCAGATGTTTCAATCTCTACAACTACAACTTGTTAACTAGCTCTTCAGATGCCAAATTATCAGAACTTCCACTATCAATGATTACCTTGCAACATTTTTCAGAAATCTTACATCTGGTTCTAAACAAACTTTTCCTCAAAATAGGTTCATCATCAGCTTCTTCATTCCACAAGATCCTTCTTAGCATCAAGTTCTCACCATGTTCAGGTTCATTAGACATTTCCTCAACTTCTTCACAAGCCAAATTATTTCTACCATTACCTCTAGTCTTCTTTCCAGAGTTAGTACATTCAAAAGCTCTATGTCCTTCTTCACCACATTTGTAACAAGTACCTTTAAACCAAGATTTCTCTTCTCTTTTCCCATTATTATTATTCTTAGAGTAACCAGTATAGCTACCTCTAGAGTAGTTACCTCTTTTACTAGCAGGGTCATCTTCCCATCCTTTATCTTGCACTACATTGTCAGATCTGCTACTTTCACCATAAGATCTTCCTCTACTTCTTTGAAATCTACCACCTCTTCCTCTTTGTCTTTGTTCATGTCTCTTTGTCAATCTCTCTTCAGCCTTCAAAGAAAATTGGTATGCTTCTTCCACACTATCTATTTTCACATAACTGATCTCATCTTGAATAGATGTCCTCAAGCCATTCATATATCTAGCCACTTTCTCAACTTCATCATCCACATGTCTAGATCTGATATCCAATTTGTAAAATTCCTCATTATATTCTTTCACACTCATGTCATTTTATCTTATATTTTTCATCTTTCTCATCAAAATAACTTGGTAGTCAGCTGGAATAAACTTCTTCTTCATCTTTCCAAGCATCTTCATCCATGTCTTGATCTTTTCTTTTCCTCTCTTTTGTCTCTCAATTTGAAAATGATCCCACAAAAGAGATGCATGCCCTTTCAACTTTGTGATTGATATCTTAACCTTCTTGTTATCAGGAGTACCTTCATACTCAAAGTATTTATCCATCTTAGAGATCCAATCCAAAAGTGTATCGATCTCAAGTCTTCCATCATAGAAAGGAACTTCAACTACAGGTCTGGAGTTAGCCTTAGACAAAACTCTCAAAAGTCATTCCTCATCTTGTTCAGCTTCAGGTTTAGCATTAGGTGTTGCTTCTTCTTCTTCATCACTAACATCTTCAAGATGTGCTCTTCTTCTCTGGGCTATCTCTACAACTTCAAGCCTAGTTGCAATCTACCTCAACATATCCATGATAGCATTATCATTTCCTCTACCATGAACCATCTTGACAATCAGGTTCCAGCAAGATCATAACCTTCTACAAGTTATAGGTCAGATCTCAGATCCTCCACCCTACAACCAATCCAATAAGGTTCTCCACAATCCAATCCACAAGAAAGAACTCGCTTTGATAACACTTGACACAGGGGTAGGGTAGATACAAGTAGAATCAAGCAGAATTGACTCCATTTTGTTAGGAATGAATGCTGAAGCCTTTGGTAGTCATTTTGTAGCAGTGGTTGTTGCATTCATGACTATGATTGTCATTGATGTCAACACTGTGATATTCTAGAGTTTAGCAAAGAAGTAAGCACAGTTTTGTTTTGCGCACATGTTATATTGTAGATTAAGTTATGTACAATTGATGGTATGTTCTTTGGTGTGTTATTACCCTATGGTTAAGAGTGCAAAAAGAAATTCATTTATTCATAAAAGTTATAAGCATTTTGGTGGAAGTAGTATTCTGGCAGTATTCCTATGTAGCAATTTTTGGTAATCAGAGGATATCTCCTAATTGGGATGGAATCTAATTTTTCATAGTTAAAGGGAAGTTTGAGACTCATTGGTGATGACATGGTTACAGTGCAAACTTTGAGGTCACACGATTGGAAAGTTATTGTATCTGGAAGCTGATAGTTTTATGTAATTTTGATGTAGCGTGTTGAAATTATTATTTTGTATTTGCATGCCGACTCATTTGTAATTATTTGAGTGTGGTATAAAGGAAGGAATTTTTTCCTTGTTATATGAGGATTTTAATAGTTGTGATATTAAATTATGAAAGTTGTGATGCGAATGTATGCATGAAGTGAAGAAAAGAGCTAATTCAATGATGAAGGAAGACTTGTGAAGTACAAAGATCTGGATTTGTGATCTTGTGTAGCAGAGAGTGTAGTTTTGGCATAGTGTGAAGGAGGTAACATATTTCATATTATTTTGTTGAATAACCCTAACATCTTTTGGACAATGAGTTCAGACATCTTGCCTTGAAGCTGTTTGGGTAGTGGGTCCTTCTGTCTTCCATAACTCCTAATAGGGTTAGAATCTTTTAACAGGTATTCAAAATCTCCTAATAGAGATTCATATGTAATAAATTTAATTCATAAGACTCCTAACAGGTTCCATCCTCTAACAAGGAACTTTCATATTAGTACATCATTTTGCGGGCATCATTCCCACCGGGGTTTACTCTTTGATCAAGAGGTTCCCTAGTTAACATATCTTGTGTTATTGTGTCATTGTGTATGATTATCCTTCTATGGTTGGTTACTACATTAATTATATGGTTTAAAGCTATTGAAGTTGACATTGAAGTTAATGATGATAAATGGTTTAATTATTAGATAATTGATTCACCCCCCCCCTCTCAGTTATCTTTGTGGTCTTTACTTTCTAACACATTTGAATCCACAACCAAGCCCCACTCAGAGTTACACAATGGAAGAAATATAATATCAAATGAAAGCAATGAAATCATAATGGATATGAGACAATCAACTGATAGAAACAATAGATAATTATATTATTTCTTTCAACATACCCGACTATGAGGCCTTTTGGGTTTCGACCTTATACAATGAGAATTATGAATTAAAAATTATAGCTTGCATCCTATCTTTGTATCCAATGATATATCTTGATAATTATCCCTCTTAGATCTCCTTTATCATGCCCTAATACATCAATATAGACTCTTTATATAGCCAACTAAGCCACAGGTTGGCCAGTCAGGCATTTAATTACATTATAGGTCCAGTCTGGAAGATTTAAACCAAAACTAATGCTAGAATTAATATAAATTGATGAACCTTTTTATTTAGGTCCTCACATGACAAAAGAACATTCCTTTAATGGAAAAAGGTCCCATTTGATCACACGTAAGTGCGCAAGAAGAAACACCACACGTTTCACCCGAAAATTGGTAGAAAATAAGTCCCCGAGAAAAATGGGCATAACTTTTTACTCATAATGAATTAGCACTTGCACTCTTGGAAAATGATATTAATTTAGGTCCTCTTAAATTAATTAAGAGATAAAAGGCTGAGTCCTTATGGATCAAGATCGCCACTATGAACAATCAGCACCAAAACTGCAGGAAAATGTGGTTCCAACGGCAAGGAAAATAGCTGTAACTTTGAAACAGTCCATCCAAACTTTATGTGCTCATAGGAGAAGGTTCCCAAATAGGTCCTCAGAATAATTTAAGCTTTTCACACCATGAAATGAACAAATACAACAATTATAAAGAAAACAACAGCGAACAGGTACAAAAATCAGGAAATGTTTTTGGTTGCTGGAAGATTGCTCCAAGACCCAAGATGTTCCTGCATCAGTTGTACAACCCTTGATTGTTAGGGTCTATTACTCCTCCTCCATTGTTTTTATTTGACCCTAGATTTTTTGGGTCAATGCCTCCTCCATTTTTGTTGGGTTGATCCGAATTCAAGTTGTCGAAAGGAAAATTCATGTTAGTTTCAACCTCTTGAATGGGTTCTTGTGGTATTCTTGAGGAGGTAAATGTGTCACTCGAAAAAGGAAGTTCTTTCCTTAGATATGTTCCTTCTAATTGTAGGGTTTTATTTACATAGTGAGATTAAGTGAAAACTGGCATGAACATAAATCTCTTAAAAGTAGGCTTTATCTCACTTGCTTGTGGTCAAATCCTTACAAAATTTTAAAAAATGTTCAAAATCATGATTTCTGACCAGGTGGAATATTGGAATAGATAGAACATCCAAAAGGGTATTCAGATATGAAATCCATTTTTTTGAAACCCCTAAGAAATATCCACTATTTTCCCTTCTTTGTTTTTGGGCGTCACTTTCCTATGTGTAGTTATGACTTAAAATTTAATACGCGGTTACTGGAATTTGCCTAGACGGTGCTTTGTAGATGAGCATGCAAATTTTTTCTGTTGATAGGTGTTGCTTAACTTTTTCCAGGCATTTCTTAAAATGTCACAGGTGTGACTTCATCATTTATAGGAATTTTTTGAATATTCACAGGTGTGACTTCACTGTGTATAAGCAGTTTTCCTCTGTGTGTAGGTGACACTTTGCAGACTAGGTTGTAAATTCTAGAATTTTTAAAAGTTTTAAGATTATATCTGCAGAATATTCTTTCTTGAAAATAAAATACAAACCCAACAAACACGTAAAATTTGTACCATATACCTAAAACCACACTAAAAGTTTATGTTCTTGATTGTTTTCACAAGTATAAACAAGAATGTCTTCCAAGCAATCTACCTAGAGTCAGATTTGGCTCTTAAAAATGTTTGGCTCTAAAAGGAAGATTACTACTTAATAGGATTTTTAATGAACACCTACGTTCTAGATCATGTCAAGTTCTTTTACCCCCTTGCGGGCTTCCCACATGCACAAAAGCATGATTTGGTGAAATCCCAAAGGACTACTAGAGAAAGTGAAGAATACTTGCACACAACCTAGTCACTCTCCAATTAAGGAAGAATATATTTGTTTATAGTGGGTCAGGTAGTATCGTGGCTAAAGTGATTGTCTCCCACTTTGGGTCATTCCCTCTCACCATCCTTGCAAGAAAATTCTCAGGAGGCAGGCCCTCTAAAGATCTAATTTATCTAGCATATATAGAAAAAAAAGAAATTGAGCTTGGTTCAACAAGTTTGGGAGTTTGGTTCACTTAGAAAGTGAAGAGCATATCCCTATTGTTGTTCCTTGTTCCAAACACTTGAAGAATTTTTTTTTCTTTTTCAACCTCTTGACAAGGAGATTCTTATAAATGAAATGTTTGATTAATTCCTCATCCCTTTCTTTCTACCAAGTTAAACTCACACATTTGGCTTTTTTATCCACTTCACAAAATGAAGAGCATATGCCCAATGTTTGTTCAATTTGGATAAGAGTAAGGTTTTTCTTATTAAACTAGATCCAAAGAAAGCCACAATTTAAGAAATGCAAGCTTGATATGAAAAATAACTCTTTTGTAGCTAGCAAGGGCTCCTCCAACAAATTAGTCAACACAACAATACAAAGTGAAGGAAACCAAAAGGAACAAATTGAAATGCAATTAAGTGTTCTTAACAAGATTTTGCAAAGAAAATTTTGACAACTTAATGCAAACAATTTAGTTCAAAGTAGGAAATTTATTTTTATAAGCATCTAACACCTTAATGTAATGCTTATAAAGTTTTTCTTCTAATTCCAAACTATCTAGAATTGAAGCAGTATGGATTTACTTTAGATGTTTAGTTTGAATTCTTACTTCTTTTCTCTCTTGAGTAACTTTTCTTTCTGGTTTCTACAATTTCCTGTGTCTGCTCATTTGCGGGAAAAACATAGACAGAGAGTTAGAAAATAGAATTTAATAATTTGACAACAAAATTAAACAAAAAATGCTAGGTGACATTTATCAGCTAATACATGTTAGTTAAAAGCTAGTAGGTGTTATTTTAAAACTCACAGGCATCACTTTCTAGTGACTCAAGTGACTTTTAAAAATTACTAAGCGTAACACTTTAACTGCTAGGTGTTAAAAGTAGTTGTAAATTGCGTAAGATAAAATATCAAAGGCGGTAAAGAACATCTAATAGGCATCATTTCTTAGATACTAAGCATCACACTTTAACTGCTAGGCATTAAAAGTAGCTATAAATTGCATAAGATAAAATATCAAAGGCGAAAAAGATCAGCTAATAGGCATCATTTCTCTGATTTTAGGCTTCACTTTACACTCTCAGGCGTAATACTTTATTTCACAAGTGTTAGAAGAAGAAAAGACAGAATAGAAATAATGTTGTAGGTGTTAGTCAATGTCTTCTAAGCATCATTAGAATACTCATAGACATCATTTGATCTTCCATAGGCATCATTTCTCCTATTTTCTACAAAATTAATGTAAAAGTGAAACCAAAAACACATAAAATTTGATAAAAATAATGAAAAATGAGGCTCAAAGCCCCATGGTGGGTGCCATTTGTGTGTGAGTGTTTACACCTTCATGAAATTAGGACGATTAGCAACAACTCTATGAAAAGACAATGGAAATTTAATCTAAATAATTGCATTTAAAATCCATAACATCTCATGGTTCTCTATCTAAGCTTGGTAAGTAGAGCTCTCAGCCTTATTCTCTACTAGTGACAATCCTAGAATGAGAAAATTATGATAAAATGCCTAAATCTAGCTCTCAATTTGATACAAAGATTAACTCAAATGCTCATGATAATGCTCTCAAATCTTACTATTTGCTCTCAAAATGCTCAAGATATTTCTCAATTGCTCTCAAATTGCCTATAGTGATGATGCTATGCATTTGAATTTTCTAGTATTATCATGCTCTCAAAATGACTTCTATTTGTAGTAAAATCCCAAGGGTAGGGGGTAGAGTTACTTGATCATGGTTTAGCCTTGGTTGAGTCAAAAAATTTGAAATGTTTTTAAATGGGGGGACAATTTAAATGATTGTCTCAAATGTTTGGACAAGTAGACAAATTTGAGTGATTGAGATTCAATAATTTGGAGTGATCCATGTGCATTGTGTTCTCAATTATTATTGGTTGCTCAAATTATGTTGAAAGATATTAGGATTAATTAAATTCCATCAATTAATTAAATTATCCATGTAAGGGAATAGGTTCAATTTGATTTTTGATTTAAAACTATACTATTAATTGATTAAAATCAATTATATAGTGTGATAGATCCCTTTAAGCTAGTATTTAATTATTTGATGTCATGATTTGATTTTTCCTTTGATTCAAATGATGTCCAATTTTGATTAGTAGGTGTCCATTTAAAATTGATTTGATCCATTTTGATGAAAATTAGAGCATTTGGCTGAGATTTTATAGATTTGAATGATTCTAAGACACTTGCCTAGTTTTGGGTGTCTATAGTTGTCATTCCACCATGCTAGTTTACCAGGACCCTCATATTGTCTTATCTTGGGTAGGGTGATTGAATGAGACTATACTAATTTCTTTAATATATCCTCAAGTGGTTCTACAAGAGGCGTAAAGTCTTGACGTCGAGGGAGGTTCCTTCTTGCAGATTTTTTTAAAAGCCTTGGTTAAATGTATGGATTTCTTCAGCACTGGCCCTAGGAGTAGTGTTGTTAACTTTATAGACATTTTATGATAGTTAAGTTTCTTGGACAGTTGCTAGGGCTTGTATCCATAGGAGTGGTTATGCCATTTCAACGTCAACAATGTCATCATTTGTCACATTTTTGTTCTTGGACCAGTATTTATATTTTTCATATGGTGTTAAATTAATGGCTACTCTCTTAAGTACTCTCTTCAAGGTGATGGATCTTTCTTCCTTTATCTCTTTCTCATCTAGATCCTCAAAGGTCTCAATACATTGGGAGTTTAATTCACATATTAGTTATAATTGATAGTTTTCCCATTCTTTTGCTTGGTTGTGTAGAAATCCATCAATGTTACTTCCATGAAAATGTTGTACAAATAATGGGATATGAAATATTCAGCTAGTTCATTCCATGACCTTATCCCAAGAGGAAGTCTAGAGAAACACTCTAAGCATGTCGCACTAAGATTTCATGGAAAAAGTCTCATAAGATATGTGTCATCATGGGATACTTCTATGCAAGCTAAAAAAAATTTTTGTATGTGGTTGCGAAGGTCATCCCTTTCTTTATACCTATCAAATTTAGGTGTCTCAAAGTTATGCAAAAAAGGTGGCATGTATAGTGTCATATCAAATAGATAAGGAAGAAGGTATGATGTGGTATAAGACCTTTTGGGAGAACTTGTTTATAGATTCATGACCTGATGTTGGAGGGTTAGGAGCTATTGAGAAAGTATTTTAGTGGGTGTCAATGTGGATGAAAATGTGTTTGGATCAACAAATGGGACTTCACTATTGTGGAGTGGTTCCCAATTGTATGGGGGCCTATATCCCATTTTTATGCATTTTAGGTACATGAGGTAGTGGATCATATTGGGGTGGTGTCGTAGGATGGTAAGTGGTGGACCTAGTTGGTCCTTGTTGCTTGAAAAACCAACAAGAAATGTTGAATAATGAGGGTTGGATGGAGGTGCTCCTTGATTGATTTGGGAGAGTCCTGAATAAGAAGGGACACATGATTGAAAATCAATATGAGTTTTTTTTGAGGTGTACCTAGTAGGAGTGGTCCTTCATGGTTTGGGACAACAAGTTGTAAATTACTATGGTTGTGACCTTAGGGAGCCATATTAGACAAACTTGTTGTCATTGTTTGTGAAGTACTCACTAGATAGGTTAGAGATAGTATAGAAGGTGGTGCTATGGTGATAGGTGCACTATATGAGGATGGAAAGTTTTCAAATAGAGGATTATGGTATTGGATCACAAGTGTGGTGGAGGAGGTGGTAACTTCAGTTGTACTTTGAGTAGTTTTTCTAGATGGTAGGACTAAAGTGAGCTATGAAGGTTTAGTTGTAGTAGCCCATGATGATGGTATGTGTATGTCATCTAAAATAGAAGGGGTGTCTAATCCAACATGTAACTTGGCACAATGTTTTGCAAGTATAAGAAAATATAGATTTGGGTCCTTTTCTAATATGGATCCCACATTAGTTATTACCCTAGGGCCATCTATAATAGTGTTAAACTCTTTTTTTGTGCATCCATACCTATTTTTTTAAAGTAAAAACTCATATTCTAGTGGAAGAATAGGAAGAATGTCAACTTTTATTTTCTCGTGACACAACATTGGCTTAGGATTATTGAAATCTAGTGTTAAGGTCCTTGGGGTAAAGTCAAAGTTATTGGCAGGAACACCAATGGGGTCTTTGTTTTATTCCATTTTTTCCCTTCCCTTTCATAGATAAGGTGAATGTAATGTGAAAATATATGACTATGGTATATGCAAGATGTCCTAGGACAACTAAATTAGGACTCTATTTTTTTTGGTTTTTTGCATTGTGAAAAAGACAATAAGGGAAATGGTAATAGGGGAAACTATTGTTTTGATTTTTTTTATGATTTTGGTATGCTAATAAAATTTATGAATGAATGTAGATAATGATTCCTAAGGTGTAGGTAATGTACCTTAAGAGATATTTTGTCAACTTTGACAGTAAACCATCTATGAAAAGACCCAAATGATTCTATGGACTAGCTTGACTTAAAAAGCTAGAGAAAAAAGTGATAAATTTTGGTAATGATGTCTATGAATAAGACAAATGTTAACCATAATGATAAGTTCCTAAGACAAGGTAAGTAGATAAGGTCATGGATCAAATTTTAAACAAAGTCAAGATAATATGGGAGAACAATTTAGGAATGTCCTAAGAAAATGCACCTTCTAATTTGGCAAATGACTCTGGAAAGTGTAATACTTAACCCTAGGATATGAAGGATAAGGTTTTTGGTTTTTTGGATTTTGAGGTTAAAAATAATGACTATGCAAGGTTATAAACTCTAAATGTAAGTATGGTTATAAGATGTAGGATATGAACTTCTAATATGCAAGGGTATGCCAATTATAAAAGTTCAGGATGAGAGATAGGTGGAATGTTGTAGGACCCATGTTTGTTTTGTTGATCCATGTAGGAAATTGTTTAGGAAAAGCTCTAGAGATGTACAAAATCAATAATAACACTCAATATATAGCTACAACACTGACTCAAAAAAAAGAAGATGCAGTCAGTGTATGTTCAACTACTTTTTTAAGCTGCAAGTTTTTACATGGTCTGACACAACAAAAAAATAAATAGTCAGTCTAATCTAAGGTAAAAATGGACTCAATTGTAATATTACATTCCCATTTATTGCATTCATGTTAGATCACATAGTCGTGTCACACTACTAGAACATGAATGTCCTCTTTTAGGTGCCCATGTTTTTTCCTTTTTCTAGGTATTGTTACTGTGTTAATGAATATCTCTTTCATAACACAATACCCTGGGACACTTAGGATGAGAATCTTCGGGGAGGGGAGTATTCCCTCCCCTTGCACTATAATAGGACAATGATTCAAAGGTTAACTACATGGACTTTAATTAACAAGGGTTTAGTCATATCTGTGGCATCTCCCTAATTGATTTGTACATGTGTGAGATACTTAAGTCTCTTGTTGACCACATTGGCTTGTTAGGCACTATTTTCCAAGTCCAAGATATCATCAACATACCTTTCCCAAGCTCACAAAGATAAGACCAGAGTTTACTAAGAGTCTTGTTTCTATACCAACCAGAAGGATTTTCCAGTTTGAGATTATCCTCTGTTAGGTTAAGTGCACCCCCCAAACAGGGCTCTCTAGAAAATAAAATAGTTTTACTCTAAAAGAATGTGCAAGCGCACCGAGAAATCAAGACATCAGGTTAATTGAATTAAGCACCAAAGATCAAATGTTGAATAGTCTACCATCCATCCATACAAGTACATTGGTTCATTTTTAAGCACTAAATTAGATCAGATTTTCCTTTTTCACTTTTAATGCACTAATTGATCTCAAATGCATTTTTCCTTTCTTAAAATTTTAACCCCTATGTCAATTTTAAGTACCAAATCAAAAGATGAATTTTTTATGTGTTCATGCATTGTTCATTTTAGGTGCACTAAAAGGAAATTGGATTAATTTTAGTCAAAATTAACATTGTCTCCATGCCACAAACTAAAAATAAAAAAGTTAGTACCAAAAATCTAGAATTAGTTTTGGCAATCCATAAGTGCACTAGGGTATAACAATAATCAACATTTTGAGTGATCCTTCTTACCTTGTCCAAATATGTGTTAAAAATTCATTCATATTTAATTTTTTCTTCCTGGTTGTTTGTTTTCCTCGATTTGTCTTTCTCTTTTTTGTTGTTCAATTGGCTTGTGGATCTTGACTTTTTTGTGTTTTATTAGCCCACTACATTTTTTCATGTCTACATTTGCATTTTTGAACAATGTGAATGCATCTTTTTACAATAGAAAATAATAAGTTTAGATAGAAGATAAATTTAATGATAGTCAAGTGCATCATTATAGGAAATTGAGTACATTGATCCAATTCTCTATATGCATTGATTTAAGATAGTGTCTACGACAATCAAAATTTGTGAGTGTGGTGATATTGATAAAAGAGTGTGGTAATTATGATAGGTGACTGTGATGTCTTGTCACTGTGCCTATGAAAAACTAGAAAGATAACACAAACAAATAATAGTATTTTGATTAAAAAATCAAGGCATCAATATTCTAGAGTGCATAAATATTTGAGAAATAGTCAATTGTTAGAATAATAAACTCAAAAATTAAAATATATAAAAATATCAAGAGAAAAAAGAATGATAGTAGAATAAAAATAAACAATATTAGAGTGTGTTGCATGAGATTGTTGAGCGCACCGATTGCATAAAGAAATAGTGGTGATTGCATTTCTTATGTGTGTTTTTACAATTTAAAGAGTGTGCATTTGCATTCTCATGATTGCATTGATCTATACTGGCATGTGTGTTGTTGCAAGAGTATGATTGCATCAATCCATCATGTGTCTACACATCATGAAAAAAAGTCATATTTAAGAAGTTGGCTTCTTCACGATGGGTTCGTCATTTATAATTAGGGTAATCTAGTATCGTAAGACCTATAATAACAATAAGATCTCAACCACAAGAAGATTGTTAAGTAGTTAGTATCCCAATATTAAGAAAGAAAGAAAATAGAAAACATAAATGATTAATCAATATGAAAAAAATGAATAGACAAATCATGTACTTCTTCCTTGTTGTTATCCTTCTCTATGCAATGTTGGGCTCTCAGTATTGAGCTCAAAATGAATTCAAAGTGTGTGTGGTTGTAAAATATGAGAAAAGGCTCTCATTATATAGAATTTTGGGGTTCTAATAAGGATTCCTTGATTAGTGGGATTGATTATGTATGATTGAGGAGTTAAACTTAGAGTGAGTGGGAGTTCAAGTCAATTGACTGCCTTGTTAGTAGATTTGATTAACCTATTGGGAAAATATATTGAAGAGTTGATTGATGAGGTGGAATATAAGAGTGAATAGATTGATCAGTAAGGAGAGAGGATTGTGGATTTAGAAAGTTGATTTAATCATTAGGAAATTTGATTGATCAGTGAACTAGAACTTAGTATGAGTCAAAAAGTATGATTAAATAAATAAAATAATTCATTTATTTGTACATGTGAGGAATATAAATAAATAAACTTATTTATTTATTTAGAAGAATACTTATTTTAATTAAATAAATATAATTTATTTAATCATGAGAGGGAATTTGATTTATTAAATGTGATTATTACATGGGTATAATAATAACAAAGAGGGAATATTAATTAAACAATGTGATTATTTAATTAAGTAAAGTGCTATAGAGAAAAATTAAATAATGTTAATTATTTAATTACTTTATAGATGAATAATGTATGAGGTATTGATTTAAACATTTAAGAATTAAGTAATTAATTAAAATCACTTAATTATGAAATTAAAGAGAAATGATGAATTTGAACTCAAAATATAATGGAAAGACACAAATTGATTAAATAATAAAGATTATTTAACAATTTAAGAGGAATGTTAGTAAAGTTATTGTGTTAAAGAAGTTGGTCATTTTTAAGTGTCTACAATATAATGCATTATATGCATATATGAATATTTTATATGTTGAATATTTGATATGGATCCAATAATCCATACCCCCCACAATGGCACCAACAATAAAACCTCAGTGTTATCATTTTGAAAAATATGAACAATAAACAATATTTAGATAATGTAGAAATAAAAGAACTACATCCACCAAAGAAATAACCATCCACTTATTTTATTATCCAACAAAGAGGAAAATGCAATATGATATTTTCATGTCACACAACCACTTATGTATCAAGCCTTTAGAGGTTTTTAACAAAGTCAGTTAACAAAATTAACCCTAACTGTAAAAGAACATTCTCATAATCTTTTCTTTGTACTTGTATACTTGTACTCATATTCATGTACTTATGATAAAGTTGGGGGTGGCTTTAGCCCCCCATTATAGTGGCCCTTCAAGTTGGCTGCTCCACCCAACAAGTATACAATACTTGCATGATCAGACACCACATACCAATAATCTCCCACTTAGATACTGATTAGGCTTGACACCAAAACACTTGGCACCATTGTAAAATTTTGGAAGTCATGTCAAACATATTAGATATTTGATACTAATTGGATATCAAATATCTACCACACATAATTGGTAGTAGGACATTTCATTCATTCCAATGGTCCCTACATTCCTTTTGTAGGCGACAATCATAGGTTTTTAGACAATAAGAGAAAGAATAAGAATTTTTTAAGCATCTTTAAAAAAAAAAATATTGGCAATCATTTTTTATGCTCTTTTTAGAGCTATAATGGGTAGTAGAAGTCATCAAAATAATAAATTAAAGAGAAAGATTAAAAAAGATGAAATTGAAGCATATAGATAAATTCATAGGAAGAGGAGACAAGGTATGTTAAATGTTAGTGAAGGTGAGGCCTCAGGTTCACCTGTAAATGTTATTTCAAGTGAAGAGGAGATTGAATTTGAAAATATTGACCATGATTTTGATAATGAAAATGAAAATATGGAGATTGGGAATGAAAATTTTGAAATTAATATGAGTAATATTGTAATTATAATAGAAAAAGAGGTTGAAATAGAAAATGTTCTAGTTGGAAAAGAAAATGAAAATATTGGAATTGGCATAGAAAATGATGTTAATAAACCTAATGAATGTTATACAACTCCAAATTACATGATAAATGAAGTCCCTTATGTATAAGAAAGAAAAATTACAAATTCAAGGGTTTCAAGAACACCAAAATGGTTACTTGAAATTGATGAGAGAATTAAGAGTGATTTTGAAGGCAAGAGATCAACAAGAACCGTTTGATTATGGGCTAAGGAATTTTTTCATGAAATTTTCAGCAAGAAGACATTGATCGATAAATGCCAAATTTGTATACAATTAAAAAATGTGAAAAATATGAGACCTATGCTAGCAAAATTAAAGATTCATGTGAACAATAAAATGGAAAAAATTACTATTATTGTGAAAAATATTTTTAATGATCTCAATGCTATTAGAAAGAATAGAAAGGAAAAGATAAGAGAGATTCTCAAAGGGTTATTATAACTTCCTTAGTAAGTCATCATTTGAGAAAGGATTACATTATGAGCCAAAATTGTGTTGATTTATATATAAATTGTGAAAATTTGCAAGTAATAGTTGCAAAAAGAGACAAATTTGACGATCCTCTTCAAAATAATACATGAGATTTTTGTGGAAGGCTTCCATGTGTTGATGAGAAGCTAACTGATAGTGTGAAGGAGAAAATTCAACTATTTTGGAACTCTATATCAAGAGTGTCACCCAATGCTAAGGATGTATTGAAGTTAAGAATTGGCAATCAAGACCACACACCACATCTTAAACATTATTTGGAAGTAATTCAAACAATGTTGTCAAAAACAAAAATTATGTGACACATCCAACATTATAAATATCACAAATTGATTTCAATCCTTAAAGTCATTTTATTATGTACATCTTAAGATTCAAAATACTTGTTGTTGTAAATATCATCTGGAGCTTTCAATGCACCATGAACTATTATGCCACATACATTCTACTCTTCATACTAACAAAATGTTGCAGGAGTGTGGTGAAAGTCAACTTGCAAAATCATTGACAGACTTTCTAGATCAATTTTTATGTTATAGATATTATAATTGTTTCTTTTATAGAAATACTTGCTTAAATGAGAAGTGCTCAAAATGTGGTGGCTTGTCAAAGTTTGTTTCATGTTTTCATGAGGGTAGTGAACACAAATTTGGAAAGAAAATTGTTCAAAAAGTGATATATGAGATTGGAAAGCATATTTGGATGAGTGAAGGTGGACGTTGTAGATGCAAGTTGGTTACAAAATAATGCAGTGTTGCTAATTTTATTTTAGATTTCAAGGGATTTCTTTTCTACAAGTATGCAAAACATAGTCCCAAGTCTCAGTGGTTGGATTATCAATTCAAGATGTGTAAGGACTCTTTCTTGATCAACAATATTATATTGGTGGCTGATTTCATAGAAAAATACACATTACAACTATAGAATAAGTTACAAGATCAATATTACAACTCTATTCAGATTTCTATTTTTGTCCACATAGCATATATACATTCCCATGATAGTACTAAATAGGATAGGAAGAAAACCAAATAGTATATTTTTTATACGATTAATGATAGATCTCACTCCTCCAAGTTTGTACAAAATTATTATGATATTTTTTTGACTTCTTACAAGAAAAATATATTGTTGTGGATAGGCATATCATTTGGCTAGATAATTGCATGGGTCAATTAAATAATTATTATATGCTTTATTGGTTGAGTAGAATGCATGAAAATATGGGTGTACCTCACATTTGGAGTTTTTATTAAGGTAATCATGAGAAAGTAGAGAAAGATAGAGTAGGTGAATGTTTGTAGGGAGCTCGAGTTAAGAAGAAATTGAGGATTTTAGGTGCTACATTTTATCATGTTTGTACTATTATTGATTGGTGTAGTTCATCATTTTCATAGAGAGGGACAATTGATTCAATAGTACAAAAAGTATTTTGGTTGTTTGAGGAAGGAATAATAGTAGATAGATTTAATTCTCAGATAGTTAGAGATGCTTCAAAAATGCATTCATTTCAAATGTTATATGCAAGTACATGGACCATTTGGATAAGAGAGTTATTTTATTTTTTTCATAGTTATTTCAGTGTGATTGGGGTCAATGCGAGTCAAGTGAGTGGGTGGATACATTGGCTCCACAATATCTAACTCTTTTATCTCAAAGAATATCCATGCCAAATGATGCCATTGAAAGTTTAGTTGAGAATGACCATATTTCAATTCTTCTCCAACTAGGACATTTTTTTGTGGTTGTTACACCACAAGTGAATGATAAGAGATCAAACTAATGGTTGGAAAAATGTGTATAGGGAAATAAAAAGCTAGCACAATCGATGACATGTGATGATGGGTTCACATATCCTAATGGTTCATTTGTTGTTGCTAGAACATGGATGCAAGCATACATAAATGACTGTAAGGTACATAATGCCCTGGTTTTCTTTTTTGGTTCATTGCATTCATTATGTTTTGGCTCTTTAATGTTTTTGGTTGATAAAATTAGTCTTCTCATGGCTTGGGAATGCATGGATTACAAATATGATGGATATAAGAGATCAAACTACCATGATTTGGACTTTATCTTACTTTTATTATTCATTTAATTAATGCTCTTTCTTTAATACTAATATTTTGTAAACTATTGCAATGTAGGTGTCTTTGAGAGTATTAATGTTTGGAGCTATACATTTTGGAGCACAAATATTAGGACCAAATGTATTATTTTTTTATCTAGGATTGATTCATAGAATTGATGTATTTGTACATGAGGATACGAGAAATAATAAGGGCATGAATATCTAGGAATGTTTAATAGAATTGATGTATTTGTATTGATGATGTATGATGTATTTATACATGAGGACATGGGAAAGCATAAGGACATGAGTTCTATTGGGATTATGGAAAGGTGAGCTACTGAGAGGGGAGTGGTAAATTAGTAACCCTAAATTTTTTTTGATCTTAAACCTTAAGATAATGTCTTTCATTAACCGACTATCATTTTCATCATAATCATTCTTTCATAACATAACTGAAATATGAAATGCTTCTAATCTAACAAGTAAACATTCATGAAACTTCATCCACAAGACACAAATATTTTGGTATCGTAGAAACCCTTATAAGAAGGTAAAAACTACAGTGGGGATGACACCTATTGGGAGTTCCCTTTGATCTTCAACTTGCAGATTTATACTTTGATGGATAACTTTAATATAACTTTGACTCTATCACCACTCCAAAGTCTACAAGGAAGAGGGCCAATTAACAAGGATCAAGAGAGATCCTCCTACACTTTGAGCCTTATTGCTCAGGCAGGTGTACCCTTGATTCACTTCTTGAAAGGAATCACTAAATGATAGACAACTATATACTCTTTACTAACTGCTTTAAGATTTTATCATTTGAATGTTTGTGTGTGTGGTTGATGACAATGAAATGCCTCCAGAGGATGGACCAGTGCCTTAACCTAGGGCAAAGAGTCACCCAATTACATACATCAGCTGAAGATCTTGAATCAAACACTCTTGGGCTCAAGATAAGTGCTTTGCCTATTACCTCTCTCCTTCAAACACAAGGACATCAGATTCTTACTTGGTTGTAAACTCACTAAACCCACCCAAAAGACTTTAATCCTAACTTTGTTAGGAACTTAGAGATGACTTCACAATACTCTTTGTTTACCATATGCTAACAAACTTTGTGACATTAACATATATGAGCTTAGAACCGAAACAAGAAGACATACACAAATGCAAGATTGGAACTCAATAGTATTTTCATTAACATATTCAAAATCAATACACAATCAGAACAACACAAGGATATGAAAAGATACAAAATCCAGCTCCTCTATTAGTAAAACACCATGGACAACCAGCCTAGGACTAAAGAAAGTTTTGGAACCCCCTATCAGTCAAAATTTTGTAACTTATACTCCCTAGTCATCTTGGAATTCTCAAAGAGAATGAAACAAGCTACAAATGACTTAGGGTTAGGGTTTCAACCACCCAACCAACTGAAAATGGTCATAAAGTTATTATAGGGGTGGAAACCTAGGCAACTAGGAGAAAGAAAATCCTGGAATGATCCTCAATCATGAAAAATTATCTATGAAGGTACTGAGAACCACAAAAACAATCAAAATGTCAACCCTGCAACATGCCTTGAGCACAAAACCACATAGTACAAACCCTATAGATGATCAAAGAACACCTTGGACCACACTGCAATAGTAAACAGATCATCTCCCACCAGCACCAATCACTTCTACATTGAATTTTTGTCCTTCTGGTCACAGGAACCCTCTACAAATTCAAATTTGAAAATAAACGGCTACCTTATGGCACTTTCAGCAAATCAGTGGTCGATGTTTAAATCTCCATCAACTTTAAGTCATGACTATCCGATCTTCATGCTTCATAGGCTTTTATGATCTTAACTCAACTGCCACCCTGGGTTTACCTCTAGTGACTATGTGATAGTGCATTTCCAATTCTCAAAAAGTAAACTTAACCCACCTTTTAACTCCATGACTTGGCGATCATAGGAAAACATTAACCTCAGTCCCACATTAAGCGAACTAGTGACAAAAGGTTACTGGCATTTCAAAAAACACTTTATCTATCCGCTAGAAAGTTTAGCGATTCTATGAATGCTTGTTTGCTGAAATGCTAAAACACTTAGAGAACCACCACTATTTCAAGTGAATGAGAGAAGCCCTCAATTATTTTTTGGACCACCAAAACATTTATCAGAACTGCTAAACCTTCACCTGGAAGATCAATAGTCATCTGAAGATTGCATACCCATCTGAGATTCTATCAAATTACACACCTACCATCAGATGAAGAATCTTCTCCCTACCCTGACAACCCTCTGACATAAAACAAAATCAATGGTCATCACAATATCTTAAACCTCTGACAAAACCCATAAGATTATACACCATTCATCAATTCTCTGACAGGATCAGGACCCACTGACACATCTGAAAGCTTAGGTCCCACTGACAAGATTCCACCTCATACTACGTGGACCAATAAAAAACCTCCAAATCAGAATACCTGGCAAGTGGACCCGCATGACAAAAAGGCTATGACATTAGGAAAGATCAATGATTGGCGTAAGATCTCAAGCTTCTGACACATCTTATGAGAACTTACACCAACTGTCAGATGGAGATGGTGTCAGAGACTAGGCCCAAAAAACACTATGGCCGAAACATAGGAAAAATTAAATGCTGAGACTTAGGCTTTCAAGAAAAATATTAGGTGTAGGGGACTTTAGGAAATATTAAATTTGCCAGGGGTAGAAACTTAGGAAAAGTTAACACTAGGGCCAACCAAAATATAAAGCATGTGCATATTAGGACCCTTAAGTGACCCACAAAAAGTAACATCAAAATAGAATAAGGGCCAAGATTTTTCAAAGGCTTTTCAATCTAACGGCTATTTTTTGAATTTTTTGCTAAGGGCTCTTAGCCAGAAACATGAAAAATGACACAGAGACCAGGGGAAAGATGTCAGGGCCATGAAATTTTTTGTACGTGCTAATAGTGGCTCTGCCTAGGGATGTATGCCTCCTCTAGGCATAGCAAGGACTTAGAATCACTAGTTTAAAGTAGACCATCCCACTAAAAAAAAATGCAGATAATAGGGAACAAGCAAGGCAGAACAGGCAACAGGACCAAAAACTGATAGACTAGGACAAAATAGGGTAGCTGGAAGTAGCTTATTTATAGAATTTACAAAATGTGCAAACCTAACTACTGTTCATGGAAAGAAGAATACCTCAATTGAAGTATTTCTTCAAGAATTGTCCATGAACTGGCAATTCCTGAATATCACCATTTAATTCTTTGATAATGTATGAATCTTGGCCCCATTTCTCATGAATTAGATATGGCCCTAGCTAGATGGGATCAAATTTACCATGTTTCCCCTTATCCTCCAGTCTGGCATTCCAAACTAACACCAAATCACGAGGTTCAAAATTTCTATCAACAGTCTTCTTATCATATAAATTCTTAACCTGCAACTGCAATTTGGCATTCCTTGCAACTACTTCTCTTCTAGTCTCATCCAACCTAATGAGGTCCTCAATTCTCAAATACATCTCATTATCTATGTCATCATCATATAGCTGAACAAATTTATACATTTCCAATAAGTTATTCTGAGGCATTCTTGCATGAATTCCATATACTAGGTCAAATGGTGCACAACCAATTTCCCTCTTCACAGTTACCCTATCAGCCCATAGAGCTAATGGCAGCTTTGAATTCCATGCCCTCTTATTCTTTTCAAGAATTATCTTTAAGATTTTAATCAAACTCTTATTAGTAGATTCTACCTGACCATTTCCTTGTGGATGATAAGGTGAGGAATTAGAAATCTAAATTCCTAAACCTTTGCAAAAGTCCTTATATTCAACAGACCTAAAGCACATTGCATTATCACTAACTATCCTCTCAGGGCAACCAAATCTCGTAACAATGTTATTCATCAAAAAATCAATTACCACCTTACTAGTTGCATTTCTTGTAGGTATAGCCTCTACCCATTTTGTAAAGTAATCAGTGGCAACTAAGATCCATGAGTGTCCTCCACTTGACTTGTTTGGTATCTCCCCTATGAAATCAGTTCCCCATTGTTGGAAAGGAGCTTGAACTTCTACTAGTTTTAATGGCACATTACCTAAAAATTTAAGCTTACCAGAGAACCTTTGACAAGCATCACACCTCCTCACCAACTGTTCTGCATCCATGAAGATTGTGGGCCACCAGAATCCTACTCTCAAGATTTTATGAGTAGTTGTTTTACCCGTATAATGTCCACCACAAACTCCCTCATGCATTTCCTTCAACAACTTGTTAGCCTGATCCTCATCTACACATTTCAAAAGTATGCAATCCAAATTCTTTCTATACAATTTACATTTCACAATTACATACTTGATGGCCTGTAATTTTAATGTCCTCTTTTGATTATCATTCATATTATCTGGACATTTCATGTTTCTCAAGTAATAGATGATATCATGATACCAAATACAATCATCCATATCACATGTGTAATCAATTTTAGAATGATTTACTTGATTTGCATCAAGATTGGATTGGGCCATCAGTTTTTCCAATCCTTATCCTCTAACCAACTTAGTAATCTGGACCTCAACATTGAATTCTTGGATCCTATTGATCCATCTGCATCTTCTTCCAGACACTTCCTACTATGAGAAAATATCCTTCATAGCTGCACTTGGCACAAAATCAATCATAGCTGCTCCCATCAAGTAACACCTAAAAGCCTTCATTGCCTTCACAAGTGCATATGCTTGTTTTTCATTTATGTCATACTTCAATTTAGCAGCCTGCAAAGATTTACTAAAAAATGCAATGGGCTACTCAAAACCATCCTTATTCTTTTGTAACAAAACTACAACAATAGTGTGAAAAGATGCAAAGGAAAAGATATGCATTGGAACATTATAATCATGTGCCTTAAGCACTGGTGCATCTTTGATAGCCTGCTTGATATTTTTGAAAGCCTCATCAGGCTCACCCTCCCAATTGATTACAGATCCCTTCTTCAACATCTTAGAAATAGGTCTAGTAACCTCTGCAAAATTTGTCACAAACCTCCTTAAGAAATTGACCTGACCAAAGAAGGACTGAATCCCTTTAACATTCTTTGGTCTCTAAATTTTATCAATGGCTGCTACCCTCTCAAGGTCAATTCTCACTCCTTGCTTCCCAACTAAGTGGCCAAGCAACTTACCTTCAATGACACCAAAAGCACATTTCCTTGGGTTTAATGAAATGCCAAATTCCAAGGCCCTCACAAATATTTTTTCTAAATGAATATAGTGGTCTTCTTCCTTCTTGGAGTAGGCAGTTAAATCATCTTGATATACAACAAGGAAATCATTTATGAAATCTTAAAAGGCAACATCCATTGCCCTCTGAAAAGTAGCACCAGCATTTGTGAGGCCAAAAGGCATTCTCACATAAACATATGTCCCCCAAGGTGTTGTGAAAGCTATCTTGAATTGCTCTGATTCCTTGACAATGACCTGATTGTAGCCAGAGAAACCATCCATCATAGACATCAATTCTGATCTGGTTACTCTCTACAACATAGCTTCCATATTGGGCAGACAATAATTATCCTTTAATGAGCTAATGTTCAGATTCTTGAAGTCCACACAAAGCCTAATGTCACCATTTTTCTTTCTCACAGGAACAAGGTTTGACACCCAAGAAGAGTGCCTTATAGGCTTGATAATTCTAGCATCTCTCATCTTCATTAACTCTTCTTGCATCTTGGGTGCCAAAGTGGGATTAATAGGCCTTTTTTTTTGCCAGAAAGGTTTAGCATCTTCTTTCAATGGAATAATATGCTGAAATAACTCTCCTCTATAAACCTTTAGGTCATCATATGACCATGCAAAAACATGCCTGAATTTTCTCAATAATTCAATCAAAGATTTCTTTACCTTTTGAGACATATCTCTACCAATGTGTACCCTCTTGGGTGCCTCATGTGTTCCAAGGTTTATCTCCTCTAGATCAGCATGATCTTCTCCTTTGATATTCTTTTGAACTCTATCCTGGTTATCAAAGACAGTCTCCAAAACAACAAGTCCCTTAGGCACCTTGTTAGTTCTAAGCTGAATGACCTCATTGCCAAAGACAACCTCCCTTCCTTCTACTGACTCAACCAAGGCTGAACAATCAAATTCCTGACCATGATACTAATCCTCACAACCCATAAACTTCAAGATATCATTATCATCATCAAAAACTTGCCAATTTTCAATATTGTCTAGTATGCTAGGCCTAGCCTGAATTTCAACTTTAGAAATACCAGAAAATGTAATATCATTGGGATTGATTGCAATATTGGCTAACAAGTCAGCCATCTTATTATTACTCCTATGCTTCCACTCAATATTGAAGGCATCAAAATGTTCAATCAAATCCCAAACTACATTCCTATATTGTTTCAACCTCCTATTCTTGGAAGCATATATTGACCTGACTTGGGACACTACCAACTCAGAATCACCAACAACACTTAAACATTCAATACCATGTTTTTGTGCTAACCTCAATCCTAACAACAAAGCCTCATATTATTCTATATTGTTGGTACAAAAGAAATTCAATGTGAAAGAAAATTTGTAGGTATTTCCATTAGGAGAAATAAGTAAAATACCTGCTCCTGCACCATCTTTGCAATTTGCACCATCAAAGTACATTACCCACAAATCACCCTTCACAGAATTAGCACTTACCTCAATAGAGATAGGTGAAAAAATAGGTTCCTCTTCAAATACAAGGATCTCTACCCTAAAAGCATTAATATCAGTATCCACAAAACATGTATTTTCATTATCAATATTTCTCTCAATCATGTGGCATACTCTTGGCTCTTGTTCAATCTTGACAAACTAATCATCAATCTTGAAAGTGGCATAGGATAGATCACACTATAAACTTCCACCCATGGTAGCACTCCATCTTCTAGATAGCAGCATCCCATAATGAGGAGGGATATCCACCACCAAAACACTCATTGTTAACTCTTTCTCTAGATATGCTACCAACCTATATGGCATTGCATTGATAGTCCCAATAACTGGTACCTCCCTCTGATCCATTACACAACATCTACCTTGAACTATATCAACTTTAAGGCCCAACTTCTCCATGATTTTGAAAGGCATGACAGTATTAGAGGCACCACTATCAATCATACAATTTCTCAACTTCATTCCATTCACAAGAACACTTAAAAAGAATGGATCAATATTTTCAAGGCTAGCATTGACAGAACTATCCAAGTATATTGGAGGAATTTGAGACACAATTCCTTGAGTAGGAACACCTTTCAAATCTTTATCCTGAGATCCATTGCATGCAACACCATGGTTATGAACATTACCTACCCATACAATAGCTCTATCTTTGTGTTCAGGGATCCTCAACAATTCTAACAATGGAACCTTAACTATAATTTGGGACAATACAGATAACATATCAATAGGAGCAGAAGAAGGAATCTCAATCTACACTGCCTTAATATCCTTTTGCTTATCTGACACATTAGGTGTATTGGCCACCCTCAATTTTTCAATCTTAGCCATTGTGTTAACTGGCTTCTCAATCTCACTAGAAAATTTTTCAACTCCAACTCCCTTAGGCTCACAATTCTTACCTTTTACATTCTTGAATTTCACCATGTGATCACCTTTTGATTTGTTCTCATTAGGTTCTCTGGAGTTGGTACTCTTTATAAACATTCCTACAGATTTCTCATTTATGTTCCTTGCCA
Source organism: Chamaecyparis obtusa (assembly GCA_027943335.1). Lineage (NCBI taxonomy): Eukaryota > Viridiplantae > Streptophyta > Pinopsida > Cupressales > Cupressaceae > Chamaecyparis > Chamaecyparis obtusa. Next base: position 186,531 of record BSBK01001069.1, on the reverse strand, counting down.
CCATGCCTCTAAATTGCACATGGGAAATCATTTCTATAGTAATCCTATCCATCTCTTCTCTAGAAGGTCTTCTCAAATTTACTGGCTCAGAAGAAGAGTTCATATTACATGTCTTCCTATCAATGTCTTCACTATCAGAAAAAACTTCTTGATGAAAAAGGGCCTGATTGTGTCTCTTTACATTTACATCTACCTCTTCATCAAAATAAAAATCATCTTCATATCCTAGATATGAAGAAGCCATGTTGTATCCAACATCATCTTGATCTTCTTCTTGATCTATCTCCTCATTGCCACAATCCCGATTTGCAGCCATAGATTGTGCAACTACACAATGCTCTACAGAATGAGGGGACTGGCATGCAACACACCAAGGTATGTCCTCCATGACATTTATTGAATCTTTTTGTAGAGGGCCAGGGACACCTCTATCATTGTTTCCTCTCATAGTAGGGACAATAGTCTTGTCATCCTTCCATTGTGTGTTGTAGGGGTAGTTCTGCAATCTATTCTATTTGTTGAAATTGTTGTTGAACTGAGTCCCTTCATTGGAAGGAGCACTAATGTTCCTATTTGTAGGTGCCTTAAAATCCTTCAATTCATTAAGCACCTTATCCAATTTATCTTCCTCTTGCCTCCTAGCTCCAACATTCTTATCAGTGTCCTTTTTGTATTTCTTGTCCCCAAACAACTTTGGGTCATCTCTCTTTCCCCCCAATTTTTTTGATATTTTCATATTGTTTTCAATATTGACAGCAATCCTAAAAGCATCCCTAAGAGTTCTTGGTTCTTTTTCCCTCAAAAAATATCTCATTTTTCCATCAAATGCATTGAAATATGTGGTCAGACAGACATTGTCATCTAACTACATAACTTGGAACAACTTATGCATACCCTTCTGAAATCTCATGTTGAATTCAGCTGCAGATTCATTTTGATTTTTCCTTATGGTATTGAATTCATTCAACATGAAACTAGTATTAGGCCTATCACCATACTTCTCTTTAAAACATCTCTCAAAAGAATCCCAAGTATCAATACATTTGTCAGGAAGTCTCTTAAACCAATCTCTAGCATCATCCATTAGAGATTGAACAAATAATTTCATGACCACATCCTCATGCTCTACCTCATAATCATTAAGTATATCAACAAATAACCTAAGATTCTCCTCACAACTAATAGCATTATTACCAGCAAACTTAGGTACCTTATCTCTAATATCATTTGGAAAAGCATTTGGGTAGCCAGGAATTCCATCAAAACTAATTTTCCTATAGCCTTCTAATTGCATAGGTCTTCTTTGAAAACTTGAACTAGTGTTAACCCTAGGATCAACATTAGCATCTACATTTATTTGTGCATTTGACTGCTACCTAGGATCAACACCTATCCTAGCAGATGAAGAAGGAATTGAACTAGTAGCATTACTAAGTGGAATAGTAGTAGTCATAGATGGCATACCTAGTTCAGTAGTAGATGGGCCAAGAGCATTAGCTGATGAAGCCTTCAAGAATTGGATCTTTCTTCTTTTTTCTGCAATGGAAGCTTCAATTTCAGCCTTCTCTAATTCTCTCGCAAGGTCCTCATCTTCTTTTCTTCTTCTCTCCATTTCTGTTTCCTTATTTAAATTGGGTGGTGGGACCTTGGGTATTGTCAATGGTTTGCTTGTTCGATGTCCCACCATCTTTTTCTTTCCTTTCTCACCAGTGGCAACATCAAGCCTAGTGATCTCACACCCATCTTTATCTTTAGGCAAAGGAACATAACTTTACACTTGTCTAACCACAGGGCCCTCCTTATCAAATTCCTGATCTTGAAGTAAGCACTCTTGCTCACTCCTTAAGGCATCAAGATCACCAAAGACATCATCCTGCAAAGTTTTAGGAGCAGAAGCAAGCATCTTGTTTCTCTCCTTCATTTCATTAATCTTTCTAAGGAGAGACTATCTTTCTATCAGAGCATTCACCTTTTCAGCCTCTCTTTCCTTTTGTAACCTCTTATGTGTGGCATCCTACTCTGCCAACTGTAACCTTAATACATTTAAATCATTAGGATCTACCATAATGTCATCAAAACCTGATGACACATCCATATCAGAAAGATTTTGATATGGGAAGTGCACTTGCCTAGGTCTCATGGGTTCTCTTCTGAAATTATCTTCATCAAGATCTAAATCAATCTCCAAACCCATCTCTCTAGATTGTTCATCTTGACCTGCAGGCAATGGACCTTTGTCCTAAAATACAGCCTCTGGGGTATCATAAAATCTGTCTTTAGAGTGACCGCCATTTGATCTAGAAACTCTATCCTGTGAACCATCCTCACTTGAAACATGTGGTGCTCTACCTCTAGTATTTCTTTGTTCTCTCATGGGAGCACTAGTAGACTCACCATTCCTTCTAATCCAACTCTTCTTCTCCTATCTAGGAAATTGCTCCAGAGTGACCTCCAGATTCTTTCTGACAAAGGACCTAGTATTCCTCCTCTTGTCCATGATTTATAATATATGGCACTGGTTCTAACCTTTTTGATTCACCACCCACCTAGATGGGAAATATTTTTAACTGAATACAATAGGAAAACAAGAGTGCACTTACAACCTTTATATCTATCTGGTCAACAAAATATTTTGACTTTACAATGTAGTCCCAACCAGAAGTCCTAATAGATATACTACTTCATTGTTGTTCTCCCTAGCATTGTCACCATTTTGTTGGGAGTTCCCTTTGATCTTCAACTTGCAGATTCATACTTTGATGGATAACTTTAATATAACTTTGACTCTATCACCACTCCAAAGTCTACAAGGAAGAGGGACAATTAACAAGGATCAAGAGAGATCCTCCTACACTTTGAGCCTTATTTCTCAGGTGGGTGTACCCTTGATTCACTTCTTGAAAGGAATCACTAAATGATATACAACTATATACTCTTTACTAACTGCTTTAAGATTTTATCATTTGAATGTTTGTGTGTGTGGTTTATGATAATGAAATGCCTCTAGAGGATGGACCAGTGCCTTAACCTAGGGCAAAGAGTCACCCAATTACATACATCAGCTGAAGATCTTGAATCAAAGACTCTTGGGCTCAGGATAAGTGCTTTGCCTATTACCCCTCTCCCTCAAACACAAGGACATCAAATTCTTAATTGGTTGTAAACTCACTAAACCCACCCAAAAGACTTTAATCCTAACTTTGTTAGGAACTCAGAGATGACTTCACAATACTCTTTGTTTACCATATGCTAACACACTTTGTGACATTAAAATATATGAGCTTAGAACCGAAACAAGAAGACATACACAAATGCAAGATTGGAACTCAATAATATTTTCATTAACATATTCAAAATCAATACACAATCAGAACAACACAAGGATAGGAAAAGATACAAAATCTAGATCCTCTATCAGTAAAACACCATGGACAACCAGCCTAGGACCAAAGAAAGTTTTGGAACCCCCTATCAGTCAAAATTCTATAACTTATACTCCCTAGTCATCTTGGAATTCTCAAAGAGAATGAAACAAGCTACAGATGACTTAGGGTTAGGGTTTCAACCACCCAACCAATTGGACATAGTCATAAAGTTATTACAGGGGTGGAAACCCAGGCAACTAGGAGAAAGAAAATCCTGAAATGATCCTCAATCATGAAAAATTCTCTGTGAAGGTACTGAGAACCACAAAAAAACTCAAAATGTCAACCCTCCAACATGCCTTGAGCACAAAACCACACAGTAAAAACCCTAGAGATTATCAAAGAACACCCTAGACCACACTACAATAGTAAATTAATCATCTCCCACCAGCACCAATCACTTCTGCATTGAATTTTAGTCCTTCTGGTTGCAGGAACCCTCTGTAAATTCAAATTTGAAAATAAATGGCTACCTTATGGCACTTTTAGCAAATCGGTGGTCGATGTTTAAATATCCATCAACTTTAAGTCATGACCATCCGATCTTCATGCTTCATGGGCTTTTATGATCTTAACTCAACTGCCACCCTGGGTTTACCACTAGTGACTATGCGATAGTGAATTTCCAATTCTCAAAAAGAAAACTTAACCCACCTTTTAACTCCACGACCTGGTGACCACAGGAAAACATTAACCTTAGTCCCACATTTAGTGAACTAGTGACAAAAGGTTACCACCAGTTCGTAAAACACTTTATCTATCTGCCAGAAAGTTTAGCGATTCTGTGAATGCTTATTCGCTGAACCACTAAAACACTTAGACAACCACCACTATTTCATGTGAATGAGCGAAGCCTTCAATTATTTTTCGAACTGCCAAAACATTTATCAGAACTGCTTAACCTTCGCCTGGAAGATCAATGGTCATCTGAAGATCGCATACCCATCTGAGTTTCTATCAGATTACACACCCACCGTCGGATGAAGAATCTTCTCCCTACCCTGACAACCCTCTGACATAAAACAAAATCAATGGCCATTGCAAGATCTTAAACCTCTGACAAAACCCATAAGATTATATGCCATTCATCAATTCTTTGATAGGATCAGGACCCACTGACACATCTGAAAGCTCAGGTCCCACTAATATGATTCCACCTCATACTACGTGGACCAATAAAAAACCTCCAAATTAGAATACCTGGCAAGTGGACCCGCATGAGAAAAAGGCTACGTCATCAGGAAAGATCAATGATTTGCGTAAGATCTGAAGCTTCAAACACATCCTATGAGAAGTTATGCCAACTGTCAGATGGAGATGGTGTCAGAGACCAAGCCCAAAAAACACTAAGGCTAAAACATAGGAAAAATTAAATGCTAAGACTTAGGCTTTCGGGAAAAATATTAGGTGCAGGGGACTTTAGGAAATAGTAAATTTGTCGGGGGTAGAAACTTAGGAAAAGTTAACACTTGGGCCAACCAAAATATAAAGCAGGTGCATATTAGGACCCTTAAGTGACCCGCAAAAAGTAACATCAAAATAGAATAAGGGCCAAGATTTTTCAAAGGGTTTTGCATGTAACGGCTAGTTTTTGAATTTTTTGCTAAGGGCTCTTAGCCAGAAACATGAAAAAGGACATAGAGACCAGAGGAAAGATGCCAGGGCCATGAAATTTTTTGCATGTGCTAACAACACCCAAAAAGATTCACTATTGCAATAATAAATTTTCCTATTAGGGCATATAATTTTGATCACTTCTAATGAATTTACCCTGTTATGAGTAACATTTAAGACCTGTTAAGATCTACCTTGTTAGAAGATTTTAGAAACACTGTTAAGTGTGCACTTAGTTGAGATATTTACAAAAGATGGTTAGGTCTACTCTGTTAAGAGATTTTGTCTGCCACAATTTTTAGAAAGTAACAGTATATTGATTTGGATGTAGAAAATTACTTTGCTGAATATTAGATCTTCTTAGCTCTTAACTGTTATCACCTTTCTGTGGTAGATATGTCCTTCAAATACTACTTGGTAGCCTCTGGTTTGCTTCTGATTTGATTCTAAATACTTATTCAATGCGTAGCTCCATAATCCTATCTAATCTTTAGATGTCCCTTATAGGCGGCTACTTCTGATATCTAATTGTTGTTATCTTACATCTTGACAATTCTTATATCATAAATATTTGACCTAATTAGGGTTATGTATTCATCTAGAAAACACTTGATCAATGATCCATATGAATGACCTAAATCAAAACTACACAGGGATCATCACCAATCAATTATTATGTCTCCAATAAATCTTTAGCTCAATTAATATAAACCTTTTTCTAGCTTGGTATAAACTGTTTGCCTTGTTTTTAGTGTCATTCCAAACTTCTATGTCATTCTTGTATCACTCGGTAAATACTATATTTTTGTCTCGATAAAATGTTGATGCTATAAATATGTATACTTGGTTATAATTGTACTCGGTTATCATCTAGCTCGGTGTCTGTGCTCGATTAACTTATTTTCTTCCTTTTTCTTTTCTCGGTTACTTACTTGGTGTTTTCACCGACTTATCTATTTTCTTCCCTTATCAACTATGTGTGTGATACTAATGACAACTCTTAATGTAATTATGTGTAATATTCTCCCCCTTTGGCATTTGTGACCAAAACACATATATATGTCATATCCAAAATATTTTCAAAAATTAAAAAAACTTGTAAACTTCAAAAATTTGTAAACTCCCCCTATCTATATGCTCTCGGTGTAAAGTAGATAATATATATACATATATTTTTCCCCTTTTTTTCATAATAATGCCATAAATGTGTAGTCACAACTTGTCAAAGATGTTCTTGTGGGTTTTTCAGAGGGTGGCCAAGAGGTTTTCCCATTCCTCTTTTAGACTCTCTAGAGAAATTTGTTCTAGGCCTACATGTGCATGCATGTCAAAAATACGATCCACAATGGATAAATCAAAGGTGGAAAATAACTCTTTTTCCTTCTTAACATGTCATTGCATCACCTCTATGTGTGGTAATAACTCATCCTAGAGCTTAGTTATTTGATCTTTTATTTTATCTTCTTCTCTCATCAATTCATTTCTTAACCCTTGAATTTGTTTAACCTTTGAATAATGCAATTAGAATGCATTGGGTTTGATTATTAATATTTCTACACTCTTCTACAGATCTTCATCTAATCTCTTTAACTTATTAGTAATCTCTGTAGTAAATGAATCTAAAGTGCAAAGCTTCTTTAAAATAGAAAAGATCTTTTGAACAATACCTTCTATCTCGGTTACTATTTCGGATAGTTTCACCTTATGAATTTCCACTACTTGCCTGATCTTCTCAGTGATCTTGCACTAGATCTTTGTCTCTGCTCTTTCCTCAATCTTCTTCTCTGCATCAATTGTAGGAGAATTGATGTTCTTGATAAGTAAAACAAGTTGGTCAATGATGAGAGTATTCTCATCAACATTAGCATCCTAGACAACTTGCATCAATATTTATTTCACATCCTCTAGCACCTATTTGTTTTTACTTTCTTTCCTAAGCTTCTCATGAGCTTCTTTATAGGTGAAAATTTCTCCATAATTTCTTAGAGAATCTAGTTCTAATGTTCTTGGGTCACAAGTAGGTATCTCTATAACTTCATCCAGTGTGACCTGACCTTTTCCAAGTTTCTTCTTTTCTTGTTTACTTGATATCAGTGACTGACCATAGGGAACTAGAGAGTTTTTATTTGGATTTGACTTTGGTTTCATGGTTGATAAACTTTCTTCTTTGTCTTTCCCCTTATAAATTCTCTTAGTCTGAGGCCCTAGGGCTTGTGGCCTTGTGCCTATAGTAGAATCATCTAATCTATTTTTATCTTGGGCTCCTTGATCATTTGCCTCTATGTTTGCGGTCTCAATGGTCTCTTTTTATTTTTTCTCACCCTTAGCTTTAGCTTTATCCATTTCTTTCTCAGGTGGTGTGTCCTCAATTTTTTGATCAGTATCTATATCAATTACTTATACTAAAATAGGTAAATTACCTAGTATGAGTTCTCTATCTACCTTGGTAGTTTAATCTTATTCTTTTTTTCTCAGTAGCAAAAGTTACATCTTCATCTTCCTTAGCTCCATCGTTGGGGTCTCCTTCGATAATATCTTCAATTAATACATCTTCTTCCACGGTTATCTTCAACATCTCTTGAATTTCTTACATTACATTTTCTGCAGCATGAAATAAATCTTCAACACAAGTGTTGTCTTCTAGATGATCGATGTCTGAGATGTGTATGGTCTGTTCAACTAGCCTTTGCATTGTAACAAATTCATCATCTATTTGTACACCTTTTCCTCTTCTTGCTACACTTTTCTCAGTGATAACTACAAGTGCAGTTTACTCAGCTTCATTTCTTGATCTTAGGCTTTTAATCCATATCTTTGTGCTTTCTTCATCAACTTCTTGTAGATTTCTTTATAGAATATTAAGTGCTCTCCCTTTCATCAAAAATTTATTTGCATATTATTTCATCATTTTCAACTTTTGGTATTGGCAAGCTCAACATTTCAAGAAATAGAGACCTTTCTGTCATTTTATTCTCAATGTTCAATGCATAAGTCCATCTTGCTAAAATGTTGTCATACAATTCTTTAGGAATACTGCTTGAAAATTCAACTGGTACTCTCTTAAAGTTAATCATCATGTCGATGGTAGAATCTTCCATTTTTTCTTGATCCTCTATATTCATGTTAGGATATCTCTTTAGTTTAGGATGACTTAGTCCTCTTTCTTGTATTCCATCTACAATTTCATCTATTGTGTATGGTGCTTTATTAACTACAACTTTAAATTGACTAGTCTCTTCTTCCACTGAATCTACATCATATTTGTTTCTTATCAATATTCTCCTCTTTTTAGGTTCAAGTACCTCAGTGGAAGCTTGTGTACCTCTCTTCTTTTGGTAAGTCTTTGTCAGTGCAGGCCTTGTGATCTTTGCAACTCCTCTTCTCTAACTTGGGGAAACACTTGTAGTAGATCTAGTCCTTGCATGTATTGGAGTATCAACTTGTTTCCTATTTCCTTTGCTAGATCTATTTGCATTTCCTTATCTTACTCAATCTCCTCTTCATCTTCACTTTTATTGAATGATTTATGCTCCTTAGTTTCCTCTTCAATTGATTTCTTTGCTTCTTCCTCAACATCTCCAAATTAATTCTATAAGGTTCTAATCATTTTCTTTATTTTCCTTCCTATCTTTACTGCAACTAAATCTATTTTTATTCTTTGTTTCACCTCTTCATAAGTGCCAAACCTTGTTGCACCTTTGTCCTTAGGTTCTAGTAGTAATGCCTTGATTGACCTAGTGGCTTGGTCAATGTCTAGTTCATAGTCCATTAGTGGAAGCCATGTAGTTCTTGGCTCAACTTCCTTTATCAATGTTGTGTCAGTGTCCACTAAGAAAAAAATATCATCTTTGTACTTCTTGACTAATTGTACAAGAATTATGCCTCTTTTGAGCATTCTATCCTGAAATTTACTGAAGTAATCATCCATTACTAGCTCAAAATTCTTATCTAAGATTTTTTATGAATTCACTGATTTGAATATTAATAGGCTTATTCACATCCTACTCTACATTACCGATCGATGAAAATGAGTCCTGCATGTAGAAAAATGTACATACCAATAGAGATCCAAACTTGTAGGTGTTAGATTTTGCAACTTGGATAGTTCTCATGTTTTCCTCTAGTTGCTACAACATTAATTTAGCTAGGTCAAGTTGAAGACCCTTCTGCATGAGTTTGTAGGCAATGTCAATAGCATCATGAGGAATAATGTTCGGTCTACTAGATTGAAATATCTTATATGTGATTACATACACATCGAATCTAGTCTATGGGTCATCAATGGTGTTTATCTTCATTCCTCTATCGTCCCACTTGGATCCATTCAATTTTTTGATCTCACTCTTCGGTGGGTATCTTAGGGATTTTTCCTTGTTGCATATTGGGTATCTAGTGACTATATGAATCACATCCTTGGTGATCTTTACCGGTTCATCGAACCAAATTATGTCATCATGTACTTGGCTAACTACAATCCTCATCCATTTTGTCTTAAATTCCTTTGATAAATAAAGTGCATTTGTTAACCCTTTCACTTCTAAGTGTTTGTGCTCATCTTTTAGTTTCCCATCTTCACATAGATCCTAATAGATGGATTGAAACTCAAAATCACCTATCTCACTGATCGTGTAGTGTATATATGACCTAATATATCTTTCACCAATAAAACCCTAGGTCGTATAGATAAAAAAGCACCTTTTTCATCGACCTGTGCAACAATCTCTGGATGTAACTTGTAGATCAGCTCTTCCTATGTTTCTCTTTTGATTAATGTCACTTTATTTTCCTTATTAGCCTTCGATTGAATAGTTTTTGAAGTAGAGACCATTGTTGATAATAAATTAGAGCTTAGTGAAAACTATATTCAAATCGCTTGGTTATACTTCAAACAATCCTGAATAACTTTCAAACACTCTATAAAACTCACAAATCATTGTAATAACTCAGAATCTAATTTCTCAAATCTTCTCTCTTTTTCTCTTTGGTTCCCTCTTCAAATGCAATGTGAAAAATAAGTTGGATCATCATGTATTTATACCCAAAAACACTTTTTGGCATAAATAGGGTGCATTAAATGCTTCACCAACCACTACTTAATTAACAATCATACACTCGGCTATCTCCATTAGATACTTCATCTTGGTTAACACTATCAATGCTTGGTTGACTATGCAACTCATTTATCTTTACCATTTTTCACTGACTGACAATTTCTCATTGGTCTAGCTTTACCAACTATGCTCATTTCAAGTTCATAACATATAACAACCTAGTGCATCTTAATTCATCCAGATATCATGCAATATATATAAGGAACTATTGTAAGATATAATTGATTAAAATTTAGTTCCCATACTTAATTGATTGACTTAAGTAGAAGTGGTGAAATTACCTAATCTAATGGATGAGGTGTCACTGACTATTGTTCTCATTCCTCCATTTTCTTATGTTGATCTTCTCCACACTTGAATCATCTTCCTTTTGATTACATCAATGGTATTCTCATTCATATCAACATTCAATTCTGGTGCTTGGTCTCTACAATCCTTCCTTAAGTGACTGACCTTGTGATAGTGCAGACATGTCATTCCATAATTTGTCCATTTCTATATCTTCCTCTCTAATGTAGTCTCATACAACTTACAACAATATGACTATATCTTCCACATGTTGTACAATTAACCCAAGTTTTGTAATCACAAGTGTAAGAATTATCTTATCTTCTCGTTGATAGGTATTGTTTTGCCTTTTCAATTTCCAAACATGTTTCAACTGTGCCCTGCATTCTTGTGATATATGACTATTCTTGTTGCAAGTAAGAAATTTCTTTTCCATGTAGTGCCTATTATGTGACTTACTCATCTTTTATCTACATTTATATTTTTTATGTCCCTACTTGATGGAATTGTAGAAATAACCATCAAATTTAGGAATAGTGTTAGGAGTACCTTTAGCTTTACTTTTGCAGACATTTGTTGTGTGATCGGGTTTTCCATAGTGATAGCATGAGATATTATTTGGTCTTGGATATGCATAGGTATTCCTTTTCTATTCTTGATTTGATGACTCTCCTTGCTTGGTATAGCCTAAACCAATGGTGTTGTCTAGTCTCCTCCGACTCATCAAAATTCATCCATCCTTTTGGTGCTTTCCTTAGTTTTATTTTTCATTTGATTGTATTGTTGTTGCATTGTCAAATCATTTTTTAGTATTTAATTTTCTTCCCTTAATTCACCAATATCTTCCAATTTTATAGAAAGCTCATTGATCACCTAGTTCACTTCTTAACTCATGACAACCATCTGATTAGAAATTTCAAAGTGATGCTCAATCAACCTTAAATATTTCTAATTTTGTTTCTTCTAGATTTTTAGTCATTTGTCTTTTGTCTTCAACAATCATGTTCCTCTCTTATTTAGCTTGTCTTGTACTATTCATAACATCAATCATTCTCACTATTTGTTTCTCTTGTTCAATTTATAGTGCTTTGTTGTTAGGTGAGGTGTTGATTCTTTTCAGACAGATCTGAGATAGTTTCTTCAAATGCATCATATACACTTCCAGATCCTTCAAATAATTATTCAATCTCTTCTTCCTGATACCGAGTCTCATTTTATTGAAATACCAATTCCTTCCTTTTTTTTAATGACTCTCTCAGCTTTTCCTTGATTACCTTAAGTTGTTCCAGAAGAATATACATCTCAAATTTTTGATTTTCAATTACCTTGTCAAGCTTATACCTTTCCATCTTTAAGGATCTTTCCTCTTCAGAGATTAAACTTATTTAACAAGAGAACTATCTCTGATACCAATTTTTTGGATTATGAAAATATGAGTTATTGAGAGGGGAGGGGTGAATCAGAAACCCTAATTTTTTTTTATATCTTAAACCTTAAGATAATTGTAGGAGATTTTCCAGCAAGATAGTGTTGACTATATGTTTTTCATTGATGACAACATATGGTAAGTAGAATGCATGAAAGACTTATGTAGTAAGCTTTGAGTAAATGTAGCATGGCCATGTTATCAACATGATATCATGGACATAGAGGTTAATTGTTAGTACAAATAGTTATGTAGCAGCTTGTGTCAGTAGTGTTCCTAATAGAGTTACAGGCAATGTTCTATGAGTGATTATCCATTCAGTCATCATGGAGCCTTGCACATTTGGATATGTGATGGAGACATGTTAATATTGTTACATTCATGGATGTAGAGTCTGATGTGTAGTAGAAGTGAAGTTATGCAGTTGCTATTCACCAGTTGTAGTTTCCTGTGTTTATCCAGAAGAGCCGACAGAGATTATATTGGTACAAGAGTTATGCTTATCATTTTGGTATGTGTGCTTGGATCAGTGATTGGAGAAGAGTTAAGAATGTTTGGTTAAGAGTGCATGATGTAATTCAGCTTGAGGAGAAAGTATCAGTTAATTTGGTAGAGCCAACAGTGTGTAGGGTGCATCTACACTTATTGATTTGGACAGGTCCCAGTTTGTGTTGCGTACTGAGTAGAGCCAACTAAGATGTTATTGGAGAGTGTTATTATTTCTCTAATATGATTTCAAGGTGGTTCTAATAGGCTGACTTGATTATATCATTTAGATGAAAGATACTTATAGCTGGTCATTTTTTATCGCTAGGAGTATGGCATGGAGATGGAAGAATAGAGAAGAGCAGAGTGTGTGAAGTATAGTGCCATCAAGAAGAGGTCTATGCGATAGAGAAGATAGAGTGTGTTATTCATTGGAACTAATCAAGATAGGAGGTCTACCTCAGAGTTCACCAAGATCCAGATATAGTGTGTATCTGTTATTCAGAAGCTTTTTAGCCTTCACCCCTTTGAGGAGTGAGCTCTTGGATAGTGTGTCCTCACCCCTAATAGGGTAAATCATAAAAGACTCCTAATAAGGTTTGTCCTTTGACCAGGTCACTGTACTTATTGTATTGTAAAGATCAACTCCTAACAGAGCTATAAGATCTTCTAGAAAAGATCATTATACACTAGTGTAGTTTATTAGTGGGTGTTAATTCCCACCAAATTTTTTACCTATTTTATTTTCCCCGTAACCAAAATATTGGTGTTTTGTTCAAGTGTTCTTTTATTGTGTTTATGCTTAAAGTTTAAGCATACTTAATTGGACAAATAATTGAAACTTGTAGATAACTTTGATTCACCCCCCCCCCCCCCCCCCCCCCCCTCTTAGTTATCTCTTGGGACTATTCCTAACAATTGGTATTAGAGCCAAGTGCCTCAGAGAGAAATTTTAACAACTTGAGGTTTATCATATGGCATTCTTTAGAAAATATAGTCCTAAGTTTGATGGAGAGAACTATCTTGATTGGAAGAACAAAATGGTGACAAATTTGCAATGCATTGCTTTTGGAGTTTTTGAAGTGGCTATCAAAGAAGTTAAGATCCCTTCTCTAGTAGATCTTGCAAAGGAATATGCTACTAGAAAGAAAAAGGATTTGTTCCATCAGAATGCAATAGCTAGAGAAGCCCTTATCAGTGCCTTATCTGATAGTGAGTTTTTAGAGATAAAGAAAGTAGACACAGCTTACAAGATATGGAAGCAGCTAGATGACATGTTTGAAGGAGATACACAAGAAAAGAATGTGCAAAGAAAGACTCTGAAGAAAAGATACAATGCATTAGAGATTCTACCTAAAGAAGACATCAGAGCTTACAAACAAAAGATTAATGAAGCAGTTGTTGGAATCAGGAACAATGGTGGAGAAATCTCAAAGGAAGACATTATGGATAAGTTGATGACTACTCTTATAGCAGAATATGAAAACAAGATCAACATTCTTGATGAGACCATGCAGCTTACAACAAATTTCAAGAGAGAGACCTTGATCAGCAAAATTTCAGCTTTTGAGATTTCAAGATTGAAGACAGAGCATAAAAGTGAGATAGCCTTCAAAGCATTAGTCCATGGTAAGAAATCTTCAAACACTTCTGGTAATTTTGATTATGAAGATGAAGATAAAGAGATAGATGATATTATTGCTATGATTGCTAAGAAATAAAGAAAAAGAAAAGGAAATTATGAAGGTCAGTTACCATTCAAATGTTTCTCATGTAATAAGATTGGTCACTTTGCATCTAAGTGTCCTACAAGAGTTAAGAAATTAAGAACTAACTACAAACCTAAGTATACAAAACAATGTTACTATGCTGGTGATGGAGTTTTTGATGATGATTCAGTTGAAGATAAAATTGGATTCATTTCTATTATGGAGAAGATGTTTGATAAGATGGATAGTGGAGATGAGAAAAAGGAACAAGAGCTAACATTGATTTCACAAGCAGACATAAGGATAGATTGGATTATAGATAGAAGTTGTTCACATCACTTGATAGGTGATAAAGACATTTATTCATCTAGACAAATACAAAGGTGGAATGGTTAGATTTGGAGATAACACTCCTAAACCTATCATTGGTAGAGGAGATATCACATTGGATGGAAAGAGAAACAATGATGATGTTCTTTATGTAGATGGTTTGCAACATAACCTTCTTAGTGTTGGGCAGTTGCTTGACAAAGGTTATAAGTTGGAGTTCAAAGACAACAAGTGCATCATTAACAACAAGGATGGTGTAATGATTGCATCAAGTTCAAAGACTAAAGGTAATGTTTTTTAGCTTAATTTAGAAGCAAGTTGTTTTGTTGCTAAAGTAGATGACAGTTGGCTATGGCATAAAAGACTATGTCATATCAATTTTGATAACATAGTAAAGATAAGAAATGTAAAGGTAGTAAGAGATCTACCTAGCATAGCAAAGCTAGTTGATACTATTTGCAGTGAATGTGTGATGGGAAAGCATGTGAGTAATTCATTTAGAAGCAAGCATAATTTAGCATAGAACAAGTTGGATCTGATTCATATAGACCTATGTGGACCAACTCAAACAAGATCATACTATGGTGAAAGGTATTTAATTTTGTTTGTTGATGATTATTCTAGAATGATGTAGGTTGCGTTCTTGAAAGATAAGTCAGAAGCATTTGAAAATTTCAAAATATTTAAAGCTAAGGTTGAGAATGAATCTGGACTAAAGATAAAGTGTCTAAGATTAGATAGAGGATGAGAATTCACCTCTAATAGATTCTATAAGTACTGCGAAGAACATGGCATAAAGAGACAATTGAGTGTATCTAGAACCCCTTAGTAGAATGGGATTGTAAAGAGAAGGAATAGGATCATCCTTGATATAGCGCACACCATCATGATTGAAGGAAAAGTTGCACACACCTATTGGAGAGTTGTGGTCAATACAACAGTCTATACCATCAATAGAATTCAATTGAGGCCTGACACATACAAGACACCTTATGAGCTATGGTTTGGTAATGTTCCCATAGTGAACTACTTCATAATATTTGGGAGCAAGTGCTACATCAAGAGGGATGAAGCAATAGGAAAGTTTGATGCAAGAAGTGATGAGGGTATTTTCCTTGGTTAGTCTACTAAAAGAAAAGCTTATAGATGTTTTAATTTGATATTCAAGAAGATCATTGAAAGTGCTCATGTTAAGATTGATGAAAAGTTTATGGTTCAAGAAAGATATCATGATTATGCACCTATGATTGAAGAAGAACCCAATCCTTCCACTAGTGAGATAATTGTTGAAGAGATGTTTGACAGTATTGATGTATTATTCAATGACCTTGAAACAATTGAAGAAGAAACTTAGAAGGAAGATGAGACAGTATCACCTAAAGTTCCAAATTTTACATCTAGATATCACTCTAAGGATGAAATCATTGGAGATTAGAGTGGAAAATTCACAACAAGATCAAAAGAAAAGAGTTTAGTAGGCAATGAAGTGGTATGTTTACTATCTTAGATTGAACCTTAAGTGTTCAAGATGCATGTAATAATTAAGATTGGCATGATGATATGAAAGAAGAACTAGATCATATTATTAAGAATGATACTTGGGAACTAGTCCCAAGACCTAGTGATAAGAATGTGATTGGAACCAAGTGGATATTCAGAGACAAGATGAATGAAGATGGTACAGTAGTAAGGAATAAAGCAAGGTTAGTATGTAAGGGATATGCGCAAAGAAAAGGTAGTGATTATTTAGACACATTTGTACCTATGAGTAGATTAGAAGCCATTAAGTTGTTTCTAGCTTATGCGACATTCAAAAACTTAAAATTTTATCAGATGGATGTTAAGTCAGCATTCTTGAATGTAGAGTTAAAGGAAGAAGTATACATTGAGTAGCCTAAAGGATTCACCTTATTAGACAAGCCTAATATGGTATGCAGATTGAAGAAAGCCCTCTATGGACTTAAGCAAGCCCCTAGAGCTTGGTATAAGAGACTTCATGGATATCTAACAAAAATTGGATTCAAGAAAGGAGTAGTAGATTGTAATCTATTTATAAGAGAGACATTTGAAGTTTTACTACTTGTAGCTATATTTGTTGATGACATTATCTTTGGGGGTAAAGACAAACTTAGTGCATAATTTTCTAAGGAGATGCAGAGAAAGTTTGAGATAAGCATGATTGGACCTATCAAATACTTTTTGGGATTAAATGTGAAGCAGACAGAGAAAGATATTTTCATTAATCAGTCTAAGTATGTAAAAGAGATATTGAAGAAGTTCAAGATGGATGATTGCAAGCTAGTGGGTACACCTATGATAATAGGATGCAAGCTTACAAAGGAAGATGATTCTCCACTAGTAGATATAACATTGTACAAATCTATGATTGGTAAACTCATATATCTTACTCAATCTAGACTTGATATTTATAATGCAATTGGCATAGTTGGAATATTTACAGCAAAGCCTAAACAAAGTCACCTCATGGTAGTAAAGAGAATATTCAGATATTTGAGGGGCACTATAGATTATGGTCTATGGTATCCTAATTCAAAGAATGTTGAGCTTCATGTATATACAAATGCAGATTGGGTAGGATGCATGGATGATAGAAAGAGTACATTAAGAGGAGTAGTATTTCTTGGTGATAGACTAGTCACTTTGACAAGCAAGAAGAAGAATTGTATTTCTCAATCAATAGTAGAAGCAAAGTATGTTGCAGAAGCTTTTAATTATTCTATAATTGTTTGAATCAAGAAAATGATAAAGGATTTTGGAATTTAGATTGATTGTCCTATTGTTATTCATTGAGATAACACTAGCACTATCAACATGTCAAAGAATCCTATGATGCATGCAAAGACAAAACACATAGAGATTAAGTATCACTTCATAAGAGAGAAAGTGGCAGAGAAAGAAGTCAAATTGGATTATGTGAGTACTAAAGATTAGTTCGAAGACATCTTCACAAAGCCTTTACCAAAGGATACTTTTGAGAAGCTGGGAGTAATTCCCTTCCCTGATTCTAATTAGAGAAAGTGGAGAGAGCATCAGTCCTCAGTGACTGATGGATGGTTGACTACTCTACTTTAGGAGTAGTACCAGTGATTAAATGTTTGGCACCCTTTTCCATTGATGTCAAAGGGGGAGTAGTATATAGTCATGAAAAACAATATTAAAAGAGAAACACATACAAAATTAAGGAGGAGTAATATATAGCAACAAGGGGGAGTAGTATTTAGTCATGGAAGCAATTCAGTTGAGGAAATGGAGAATGATGAAGAATATTGCAGAAGATGGAGGATTCATCCTTGGGGGAGTTTTGATGAGGAAATGGACAATGTTATAAAAGAATTGTTCATTTGGATTGGTGGTGTTTTTCATTCCATATGTTGACATCAATGCCAAAGGGGAAGATTGTTGGAGATTTTCCAGCAAGCCAGTACTGACTGTATGTTTATCATTGATGACAACATATGGTAAGTAGCATGCATAAAAGAATTATGAAGTAAGATTTGAGTAAATGTAGCATGGACATGTTATCAACATGATATCATGGATACAGAGGTTAATTGTTGTGTGCTATAATTGTTTCACACTTCTATGAATCATTACATTGGAGAATACTCAAGAATGAGGTCCCAAAAATTGATCCATAGCTCCCTAGGCATGGAGTGCAAGGGCTTTTAAGAATGCTCTCAGCTAGAGCTATTTAGCCTATAACCTTGCTAGTAAACCATGCAATGGGAGATTCAAGGAAGAAAAGGGCAAGAATGCCAATATCCTCAAGAATCAAGAATGAAAATGCAAAGCAATACTATGCTAGAAATGGAAATGCAAGCTAAGCTATGAAAAGAAATATGCAAGTGTTACAACCCAAGCTAATTAATCTATGTGAGCTAATTTAGAGCATAGAAATGAAGCTAATCTAAGAAAGCATAAATATGAAGCTAAGCTAAGAATGCAAGAATGAGATGTAGATGCTAAGAATGCTCCAAATCTTCAAAAGCTCCAAAGTGTACCTAGAAAACCTGCAGCATAATATTAGCATAAAAAGTTGGGGATCTAGAATGAAGAAGAGAGCTCTTCTTTTAAAGGAAATGAGAAGGAATGGACCATGGAGATTAAGAGGAAAAAGATTTAATCAACGGTGGAGCTTGAAAGAGGAGAAATCCATGTGCACAAATATCCTCCAATGAGAAAATAAGAGTTGACTTTTGTGTCCATATGAGACAAAAAGTGCTTTTTCCCTTTTTATAAAATAAGAATAATGCTTTATTTGTGCAACTTAGGATAAGAAGAAAAGTGGGGGCTTTTTATTTATTAAAAGGGGAGGGAATATTCCTTTTAATAAATAAAGACTTAGGATAAGATGGTTAGCCCATAGAAAAAAATCAAATAAATGATAGAACTAGGATTTGATCAAGGAATAAGCAATTGATGATTTTAGCAAAAATGCTAGCAAGGGGCTAATAGTCTAGGTGACCATTTTTAGGTGTATACATTTTCCCTTCTTTGACTAATGTGTGATCGATCTGGGAACACATGTAGTCAAAGAATGAAGTTAAAATGTGAGATTGATTTGGGATCACAAAGAAACTCAAATCAGCCAACAAAGCAAGCAGATAGCCAAGAAGGCAAGCAATAGCGATCTGACTTCAAAGAATGAAGTGCAGACAGATAAAAAATCCTGCATGATCAGCCTGGTAGTGACAGTACTGAACACTTAGGAAAGAGATAACCAATAAGATATGATGTGTCTGCCCCCTCAGGATCAAAAGTGAAATCAGGTAGAGGGAAAGCAGAAGCAAGAGAAGCATGATCAAATCACTAGAAATCATAATCGAAGCTGAAGAGAATAGAACAACCATCAAGCAGTGAAGGTATGCCCCACACATGGGACACAGGGCACGAACCAAGCGGTCCCTCAACCCAAAAACACCACGAAGGGGGAAGAATTTGAACTTGAGATTTGAAAGTGAATGAAAGACTAGAAGGTTGAAAGAGATGGGGATGAAGAGGTGAAGAATGCCCCAGTGAAGATCAAAGGATCAGACCTCAAAAGGTCAGCCAACTGCGTGAAAGAGGTGGAAAAGGTGATTTGGATGAGCAAGGTGAACTCAGATTTCGGTTTCGATCCTAAAATGAAAGGAAAATGATGTGATATGAAAGACAAGAAGTGAAAGACATGATCAGGAAGAAGCAAAAGGTGAGCACAGTTGATTAACAAGTCCATGAAAGATAAAGGAGAGCTCTCTCCATATGCAAGATGTAAAACTAACTAACATGAACTTAAGAATGCAAGCTACATGAAAAGTGGTTTACTTGCAAGGTCACAAAGCCAATAGACATCTAATATTCATCATTGAGCGTTATTGATAGCATCAGAAGATCATACAATACACACTAGCATAACTATGTGGATCTGAATATGATCTATATCAGATAGAAATGTGGAAATCTCACCTAGGCATCAAAGACATGTAGGTCCAGATGACTAATGCAGTGAGATCACCTAAGTTTGATATAGCAAGATTATGCTCGCATCGAGACACAAGAAAGTCAAGATGACTAGAAGCATGCACTCACGAAACAGTCAAGGATAATACCTTGTAGGTCCATAGTGTCAAGTAAGACTAGCATAAATGCTCATGACAATTAGGACCAACAAAATATACCCACAAGTAGATAAAGAAATAAAACATGCTCTCATTCCCTCAGTCTTCTAGCTATGCATCATCGAAAACAATCATAGGGGGAGAACACTCAGCAAAGAAATCATCATAGACAACATGCAAAGAAATAAAGTCAAACAAATCTCAGCAAGTCAAGTGCGTGTGTGTACGTCATAGAGTCAAGCTTTGAGTATCATATTTGCCAGTGAGAAATACTACATCATCTAGACTGTGGGTAGGATATCTGATAAGTGTTAAGAAACACTCGACACAAGGGTAAGTGTTGAAAAACACAGTTGGGGTGGTGTTGAAAAACACCGTTTGTGAGGTGCCTAAGAAACCCAGATGCACAAAGAGACCCAAGATAAGTTTAAAACAACGTATGCCCCTTAGAGTAAGACAAGAGTCAATTCCAGGCTAGGAGAGGCAAAGCAAGAAGTGGAGCAAATGAGCGCCACGCAAGACTGATAGACATAGGTGCAGAGGGTCTCAAGTAGTGCCTGTTTCTAGGTTTTCACCACTTGATAGATTTTTTTGCAATTTTTTCAGGACTTTTTATTATTTTTTTGTATTTTTGCTACCAAGGCGCCTGTTTCCAGGTTTTCACCAAGGCACTTTTTCAATTTTTTTTATTTTTTTTATTTTTTTCAATTTTTTTGTATTTTTTCAAGACTTTTTATGCTTTTTAGGATTTTTTCAGCATCATATATGATTTTTTTTGGTATTTTTTAGGATCATAAAGTATGTACAAAGAATGCCCCAGACAGAAATGGGCATCAAGAATCTGCTTCCTCTAATGTAGAGAACTGATAGGCCCCAGGCCCAAATGCTACAACTGTGACAATAGGAGGTCTCAACTAGTTTGACCAATAATAACCAGCCCTAAGCAATGTCTGAGCTAGCGGAGGATCGTTAGAATGTGATCCACATATGCCATTGTGGATTTTAGCTAGCACTTTTTCTGACTCCTCTATTTCTAGACACTTAAGGAGAGTTCCGTCTAGACCCTTCCTATACAAGTCACCAGAGACAAAGGCAAAGTGTAAGGGATGGTAGAAGGAATGGCGTGGTGGATTTGCAAGAGGAATATGAGGTGGAAGATATGAAAAGATGGTAGGATTGTAAGATTTGTGAGCAGGATAGCGTACTTCATCCACCAGGAACTTGAAGTGAAATTTATGCTTTTTCATTTGTAAGATGGATGTCGAAGCAACCAAGGCATTAGCAACTTTGTTCTTAGCTCTAGGAATGGGCTGAAGTATAACAGATATGAGATCATGCTTGAAGTAGTGCACCATTTTTCTATAGAGAATCAGCTTGTCATCTTTTATTTGAGACTCATTATTTTTTAGCAGATTTTTATTTTTACTTTTCTTAGGTTCGGATACCACCACAATGTGGTTTTCGCCATCTGACCATTGCTCTTTTCTTTTGACTTGATGACTGTGATGTTTGATTATTGATTCAATCTTTTTTGTGGCTAGCTCACTGGTGGAAGAAGTAACAAGTGTTGATGCAAGATGAAATGAAGTGACTGGTTCAATAGCATTTATGCGAGGGGTGTCATCTCTAGTAACAAGAGAGGTTGAGCCTATAGGGTAAGCTCCAAAAGTAGCTAGGTCTAGACTTGTCATAGAAGAACCAGCATGGTCCACTAAGGCAATATGAGGAACAAACTCATCAGACCCCACACAAGACCCATCAACCACGTCGGGATGGTTACTACAAGAATGAACCATATCAACATCCATATCATCAGTAGATATACATTCTTCTCCCCAAAGGAGTGAAGTAGAAGGAAGATCATCTCCCATTTGAGCCATAGTGTGTAGTGGTGACTCATCTGTATTTGTGTCTGAATTACTGAGCATGGGAGTATTTCTAGAATCCTCTCTATAGATCCACTCTTGAATAGCTTGTTCTTCTCTTTCTACTTCTAAAGGAATGAATGAAGGAACAAAAGTATCAAAGATCACCATAGAAGAAGTGGAAGGCTTCATGTGATCAGAAGGTCTCCCATATGACCTAGGAGAAATAGGTATAGAAGAAAAGGAATCCAGCGTATATTCACCCATACCAAGGCTCATCATCTTAAGTGATTTCTCAGCAGCAGCTAGAGACGTACTAGGATCAACAAAAGGTTCATTATGAGGAACAAATTTTTTAGTAGCAGCAAGAGCATTGATAGCAATAGTATGGTCTCCAGGAATCACAACCTCAGTGCCATTGTATGGAAATTTGATGCACTGATGATAAGTGGAAGGAACAGCCTGCATGTCATGGATCCAAGGATGACCCAAAAGAATGTTATATGCAAGTGGGATGTCCAATACTTGGAAGCTAATATCTTTCATGATAGGGCCCACTCGGACAGGCAGCGTGACAAGACCTTTGGAAGATCTTTCCACTTCATCGTAAGCTTTTATAGTAATCTTCTTCTTGGAATCCACAGCCAAGTCTAACAAACCCAATTGTTGTATGACATTGAAAGAAACAATATTTAACCCTGCACCATTGTCTATCAGGACTCGGCGGACTCGGGTATTGTAGACTAGAACTTCAATGTGTAAAGCTAGATTATGTGGGTGAGCAATAGATATGTCATCTTCTGCAGAAAAGGAGAGAGATAGCGGAGATGAAATGTGGTTGACCATAGCCTGAAATTGATCTAGATCAATGTCATTGGGAACATGTGTTGTACGTAGGGCCTCATCAAGAATCTCTCTATGTGAAGAGGATAACCAAAGCAACTCAAGGATAGATATCTGTGCTGGTGTCTTTTGCAAATGTTGGACAAGATCATAGCTAGGGGTGGCTGAAGGAGCCACTTGTTTGGAAGGAAAAGCTTGCTTGGGATCTTGCATAGTTTTAAGGACAATCTTGGCTTGCCCCCTAGTAACAGCATTCAGTGTCTCACTTCGGGAAGATGAACTACCATGTGTTTGCAAGACTAACTTTGGCTTACCATAATTGGCTTTATTATCATCTTGAGACCTCATCATTAGAACACTCTCAATGGGCTCTACCATGTTAATCACAAGCGTATTAGAAGGATACGTGTAATTGATCTTTGCATCATGATTCTTCTTATGTGTTTGAGAGGTTTCCCCCTTATCATGCTTAGGTAGAGGATCTTTGAAAGCTGTGTGATTAGAATTTTTAGTTAAGCCATCAGTGGAGATTGTGCCATTCTCAATAAGATCCTGAATATCATCCTTAAGCCTAAAACAATTGTCTGTTGGATGTCCCTTGTTTCTGTGATAATGGCAGTAATGATCCTCTCTCCACCAATCAGGCTTATTTATCAGATCCCAATTACCAGGTTGATCAGGAAGCGTAAGATATCCATTATCAACCAAAGTCTTAAGGATCACATCGTAAGGTTCTGCCAACTTGGTATAGACTCACTTTCGAAATGACTTCTTAGGCTTATCTGCATATTGAGGTTTAGGAGCATTGTGAGTGTTGCTAGCTTCTTGTTGTTTTGCTGCATAGATAGCATTGGAGAGATTGAAAGTGGGCTCTTTAACTTTAGGAGCATCAACAACCCCATCATTAACAACATACTTGTTCTTATTCCAAGGTTTGTTCTTATCTTTACCATTGCCTTTAGCATCTTTATTAATAACAATATCCCCTTTTCTTATAGCTACATCCTCAATCCGATATGCACTTTCAACCATGTCATGGAAGGAGGAGAACAGTTGCTTCCTTAGATCATAAAATAGCTCAGGCACAAGTGTGTTGATGAAAATATCAATCTTTTCTCTTTCGGGTAGCTGACGAGGATATCGAGAATACAATGACCTCCAACATTGTAAGTAAGTGGCAAATGGCTCACCTTGATGTTGTCTTAGATTACCGAGATCTATCACAGTGACAGGTTGTTGGATGTTGTAAGAGTATTGCTGGGTAAATCGCTGAGCTAACTCATCAAAAGTCTTAAGCGGTGGTGTCAATTTCACAAACCATTCCAAAGCTTGGCCTCTTAAGCTTCGAGGGAATAAGCATAGAAGATATGTGTCTTCATGAAGAAATTCCATACTAAGAGCATAAAATTGACGCACATGGTCATGAGGGTCACCATTTCCATCATACTTGTCATATTTAGGAACCTCAATATCCTTAGGAAACGGGACCATGTATAGATCTTTATCAAAAGGAAGAGCACAAATTCATTCTACAAAAGAGACCTTTGGAGGCTCTCTTTCTAATGCCATTTGGGTAAGGCATTGATTTGTCTGATGTAATTCTTCTTGAAGGACTTCCAATTCAGTTGGTACTCTTTGTTGGACAATTTGTCTGACATCATAGCCGGGAGGAAGCTTGTATCCTCTAGAAGTCATATATTGAAAATATTGATCACCATTACGCTCTAAAAGCTTATGCATCATTCGTTGGAAATCCACATCTTGTTCACATCTCTTAAGATCCTCACTAGAAATCTCATCATTAGCCTCTACCTCATGTTGAGAGGGAGGAGGTCTAGGAGGTGAAGAAGGCATAGCAAAAGTTGGCCTTGGAGGAGATCTTGGTGGCGTGTTGTTGTCATTGTTGCCATTGTTAAAAAGAGGTCTATGCTCATGATTACTAGTCTCAGGTTGTTCATGAAATGTCCCTCTATAAGCCATGTGCCTAGTAGCATCCATCCTTTGTTGATTGTGTTCTTTGTCTAAGCACGCTTGATTATCCTTACGCTCAAAGTGTTCTTGCAAGAGTTGAAACTTTTCTTGTTCAGTCAAAGTGAGTGAGACACTGTCTGTGTTTTTGGGGGTCTTGAATGCGGAAAAGAGGAAACCTCCTTTATACCATGGTGTAGCCTTAGAATTCTCAGATTGGTCAGAACTAGAACTGTTGTTGCTAATGGGTGCTTTTGAATGTCTAGTTGGAGAAGGTAACTGTGTATAATTGAACGGAGGATGACTCTCCTGCTCAAATTGAGACCGAGTTGTAACCGGCATGAAAAGAGATGTTGGTTGACTAATAGAAGGAGACAAAGTTTCTTAGATTTGAGATAAGCAAAGCTAATAAAGATCACTTGTCAAAGTAGAACAATAGAGAGATGGCTTGTCAAAAGTGCTCAAGCACTTACAGCAATCAATTGACTAAAGCCAAGCAACGAGCAAGAAGCTCAATAAGCAAGTAGCTAGAGAGGTAACTGTGATGCGACAAGTGATCAAGAGGAGAATTCATTAAACTCAAACCCAATAGTTTTAGCTCATTTGTTTCAGTCTAGAACAAATCTAAACATGTAAGTAACAAACTAGTTTCAAGTAAGAATAGAAAAGGACACTCTACAGCAGGTTAAAGTGCAAGTTTAGCAACTCTGAATTGTAGCAATGACAGGACAGTAGAAATGACTTAGGATTCTTGGTTGAGGGTATGCAAGGATACTTCAATATCATATGACTCTTGACTAGTGAATGTGAAAAACTCACTTTTAAAGCATTTTGATCAATTTCAAAGATTGGATAGTGCAATTTCTCAGTTTGACAAATAGTAGCAGCAGATAAAAGACAGGTTTGCAAACAGTGTAGGATCAAACATGTCATAGAACACTTGAAACAAGGGCAAAAGAAACCTTGCCAAGACAAGCACTTGTGATATCAAAATAGAAACCTTATGAATGCTACCATTTTTTTGAATGTTAAGAATGTTTACACTAGTATAGCACAATCGAAGATAATTCAAGCAATTACTACCTAGAAGGACAAGGCTCATTACTTAGCAACGTGGCCCACAACTTGATGCTCCCTTGCCTCACACCAAGTGGTTGCCCACAAGAGATATTGGCATTGTCATGGAAGTGTCAAAAACACAACCAAAGGAACACATATGGTGAGTGTCTTGGAATGATCCGGGTAAGTCCACTTGGATCAATCCTTGCACCAAGAAGCTAAGCGGCTAAAATAAGATGGCCTCTATCTAATGGTTCATAGTAAGGGTTTCCGTTCATAGCACCCCTCTTGCTCCTCATAAAGGACTAGGACCTCGCAGCCTCAAGAGTACCTTAAGCATTCTTGCTTAATGCTTTCCTCGTGGTCACAATCCCACAAGTTACTCACATCAAGCGAAGATAAGTACTATGTCTACCAAGGTTTTGTGTCCTCGATAGCCTTGAGATTATAGTGAGTTGGAATCACTCGCCACCAAGGAAAATGATGACAAGGTTGTCCCCACTTGGGTCATTCCTCTTGATTGCTCAAGAGCAGGCCCGCTAAAAGATCCTAAGCTAAACAAAGAGTGGATTAATTCTTGAGGTTCAAGGTTTTTGGTTCACCACAAGGGTGAAGAGCATACTCCCCTATCTCAAGAATCTCTCCCAAACACACCAAGCAAAGATTCAATTACCCCTTTGCTTCCAAAACCTCAAGATGGGTCAAGATTTTCTGATTCACCTAAAGGTGAAGAGCATACTTCTCCTACCACCCCAAGATTCCTTTCACAAAGTATTAAGTGCCTAATGAAACAACTAGTATATGCCGCACTTAATAAAGAAAGAAATTAAGCAAGCACTTGATTTGGTTTTTATGCTTAGGGCAGCCCTACAAAAACCATTAGTAGCCCTCTTTGACATACGATTTTAGCAAATTTCAAGCAAGAAGCACCTACAACCACAACTTGTTAGACCAACAAGAGTTAGGAGAATCAAAATCCAAAATCTAACAATGATTAGTACATGAAAAAAATTAGATAATGTGCAAAAAATAACTGATCAAATGATAGAATCTGAAAATGAAACCATCATGGTTGGATTAGGCTCAGAAAGACCTTTCCAACAATATATCACACTTAAACTTTTGATACCATTTGCAAAATTTCAAAAAAAAAAATGGGCACCCATTTTCCAGCGTGGCACGGATTTGAAAATGCTGAAAATTTTAGAAAATTTCAAAAATATAGCTAACAACCTAAAACTTGCAACATAGATAAAATAGCCCAATAATAGCTCACTACTAGGTACAGACACAGTATCGCGCGATACTTCACCCGACACCAGGTGATATTCTCTACTATAGCCAGTTGATACTTCTAACAGGCGAAGTATCGCACGCGCATACAGAGGTATATCGCATTATACTTCTTATGACAGGTGAAGTATCATGCACACATACAAAGGTATATCACACGATACTTCTGGAAAGTATCGCACGACAATCTGAGACAAAAAAATAGGGACAAAAAATTAAGCTGAAAACTTGCCAAAAAATTGATGGAAAATGATGGAAATGCAGAAAAAGAAGGGACAAAGCTAGTCTACTCTGCCCCACGGTGGGTGCCAAAAATGTGTGCTATAATTGTGTCACACTTCTATGAATCATTACATTAAAAAATACTCAAGAATGAGGTCCCAAAAATTGATCCATAGCTCCCTAGGCATGGAGTGCAAAGGCTTTTAAGAATGCTCTCAGCTAGAGCTATTTAGCCTATAACCTTGCTAGTAAACCATGCAATGGGAGATTCAAGGAAGACAAGGGCAAGAATGCCAATATCCTCAAGAATCAAGAATGAAAATGCAATGCAATGCTATGCTAGAAATGGAAATGCAAGCTAAGCTATGAAAAGAAATATGCAAGTGTTACAACCCAAGCTAATTAATCTATGTGAGCTAATTTAGAGCATAGAAATGAAGCTAATCTAAGAAAGCATAAATATGAAGCTAAGCTAAGAATGCAAGAATGAGATGTAGAATGCAAGAATGAGATGTAGATGCTAAGAATGCTCCAAATCTTCAAAAGCTCCAAAGTGTACCTAGAAAACCTGCAGCATAATATTAGCATAAAAAGTTGGGGATCTAGAATGAAGAAGAGAGCTCTTCTTTTAAAGGAAATGAGAAGGAATGGACCATGGAGATTAAGAGGAAAAAGATTTAATCAACGGTGGATCTTGAAAGAGGAGCAATCCATGTGCACAAATATCCTCCAATGAGAAAATAAGAGTTGACTTTTGTATCCATATGAGACAAAAAGTGCTTTTTCCCTTTTTATAAAATAAGAATAATGCTTTATTTGTGCAACTTAGGATAAGAAGAAAAGTGGGGGCTTTTTATTTATTAAAAGGGGAGGGAATATTCCTTTTAATAAATAAAGACTTAGGATAAGATGGTTAGCCCATAGAAAAAAATCAAATAAATGATAGAACTAGGATTTGATCAAGGAATAAGCAATTGATGATTTTAGCAAAAATGCTAGCAAGGGGCTAATAGTCTAGGTGACCATTTTTAGGTGTATACAATTGTTAGTACAGATAGTTATGGAGAAGCTTGTGGTAGTAGTGTTCCTGATAGAGTTACATGAAGTGTTCTATGAGTGATTGTCCATTCATTCATCATGGAGCCTTACGCATTTGGATATGTGATGGAGACATGTTAATGTTGTTACATTCATAGATGCAAAGTTTGATGTGCAGTAGAAGTGAAGTTATGTAGTCTCTATTCACTAGTTGCAGTTTCATGTGTTTATCTAGAAGAGCCGACAGAGATTATATTGGTACAGGAGTTGTGCTTATCATTTTAGTATGCATTCTTGGATCAATAATTGGAGAAGAGTTAAGAATGTTTGTTTAAGAGTGCATGATGTAATTCAACTTGAGGAGAAAGTATTATTTAATTTGGTAGAGTCGACAGTGTGTAGCATGTGTCTACACTTATTGATTTGGACAAGTCCCAATTTGTGTTGCGTTCTTAGTAGAGCTAACTGAGATGTTATTGGAGAGAGTTATTATTTCTCTAATATTATTTCAAGGTGGTTCTAACAGGCCGACTTGATAATATCATTTAGAGGAAAGATAATTATAGCCGGTCATTTATGATCACTAGGAGTATGGCATGGAGATTAAAGATTAGAGCAGAGCAGAGCGTGCGAAGTATAGTGCTAGCAAGAAGAGGTCTATATGACAGAGAAGATAGAGTGTGCTATTCATTGGAACTAATCAAGAGAACAAGTTTGACTTATAGTTCACCAAGATTCAGATATAGTGATTATCTATTATTCAGAAGGTTGCAGCCTTCACCCCTTTGAGTAGTGAGCTCTCAAATAGTGCATCCTCATCCCTTACAGGGTCAATCATAAAAGACTGCTAACAAGTTCTGACCTTTCACCAGGTGACTGTACTTATTAAATTGTAAAGATCAACTCCTAACAAGGTTGTAAGATCTTCTAGCAAGGATCATTATACACTAGTGCAGTTTATTAGGTGTTAATTCCCACTGGGGTTTTTAGATATTAGGGTTTCCCCATAACCAAAATATTGGTGTTGTGTTCAAGTGTTCTTTCATTGTGTTTATGCTTAAAGTTTAAGTATACTTAATTAGACAAAGAATTGAAACTTTTTGATAACTGATTCACCCCCCGCCCCCCACTGTCACCCCCTCTCAGTCTATTGGGACTATTCCTAACAATAATGTCTTTGATTAACTGACTATCATTTTCATCATAACCATTCATTCATAACATAACTAAAATATGAAATGTTTCTAATCTAACAAGTAAACATTCATAAAACTTTGTACATAAGACAAAAAGTTTTTTGCACTATAGAAACCCTTGTAAGTATTGATCTCCAGGTCATGTTATCTATTAGTGTCAAATATTTAGTCATTATGAAGGAAAAGTTGGTCGGTCATCACTACAACCGAGCCATCCTACTAAGGATGAGTAATGTATAGACTTGTATTTTGTATAAATACCAAGTAGTAGTTACTACTGAGCAAGTCAATAGTCGTTGAGTACCCCAGTAGTTACTAAGTACTATAAACTCCAAGATGTATAGAAAAGTCAATGTTGAGTTCCAGTATAATGATAACATTTTTCACCGAGCACTAGAGACTTCATATGTTGAGTAAACCAATTTTTGTATATATGTTTGGAATGGCACAAACACCCAGGTAAACCATTTTGGCCAACTTTTATGCATGATTTAATGATTGTTGAGATAATTAAGGATTTGATTATGCATTTTGATTTCAATCATTAATTCCTATGCAAGCAATGTAACCAATAAAAAAAAGGGAAAGTATAATAGAAAAAGTGATGAATCTAGATTTTTTATCTTGATCTAAAAGCTTGATCAGTTATTTATTTAATGTGACATCAAAACCCTAATATTGTAACAGTTAGGAGACCTCACATCTATGCGGAGGAAGTAGAGTTTTAGATGTCAGAAGCATAGATCAGGTAGAGTGACTAAGAAGAGCAATGAAGGGAGGAATAGATCTATATTTGATCTTGATATCAGATAAGTATTGGAAAGAGGAGATCCATTATCAACATTTGGAGTGCAAACAGAAGGATCAGGTACTGATACATTCTAGCAAGTGAATCAGGATAAATATCTTAATAGAGTGGTCCTAAAAAGACCTTTGTAAATATCCTACTAGAGTGCTTACTTAGTTGTCAGTTTTAAATCATTTAATCAAGGTAGATTGTATAATTTTGTAAGCTCTTAGTAGGGTGCACCCCTCACAGGGTAGATCACCAGAAGTGATAAAGTTTTTTTAGCCCTATCATGTACACTTTATTGCTACAGTAGTGAAGATTTGTGGGTATCATCCCCACCCCAATTTTACCTTTCAAGGGTTTCTGTGTTACCAAACTTTTTGTTATGTGTTTCATTTTTATGGATGATTATTAATAGTTAGATCCATTCCAACATTGAAGTTTATGTTTATGATATACATGTTGAATTGGTTTTAAAGTATACAAGTTTATAGATTCTGATTCAACCCTCCCTCTTAGTATCTTGGTTTCTCAATAAGACTTCCAACAATTGGTATCTGAGATTTTTTCTGTTAGAAGATGTCTAACCACTTGAGAGTTAAGATATTGGAGATGGAAGCTTATAAGTTAGGAAAGATCATAGAGAATCAAAAGATTGACATCCATATTTCTTTGCACCATCTTGAGACTACAAGAGAAGAATTGAAGAAATCCTTAAAGAGAAGGAAATAATTAGCAATTCCACTCAATGACACTCAATATCAGAAGAAGAGACTAAAGGTCTATTTGATAATGGAAATTCTAGTGAAAGTGATGTAGCAATAGTAGACCTATTGGAGAGAAACAACACACTGAATGAAGAAGTCAGAAGTTTGAAGAGAGAACGGGAAATCCAATCAGTAAGACTATGTGAAGTGATTGAACAAAAAAAGAAAGATGAGGAAGACAAGACAATGGTAGAAGAGGATAAGAGACAGATGGCTACTAGACTTGATGAAAGGACACATGATGTGCAAAAGCTTAAAAATAATCAATTGGACATGGTAAATCAACTGTTACTTGTAAATCAAGAGTTAAATAGGAAAGATATGGAAATTAAAAATATGAGATCAGAGAATAATCAACTAAAAAATGAGTTAAGATCTAAAAAGGAACTCAATGAGAGGATGAACAAACCTAATGAAGTTGTGAGGTATTTTGAGGAACTAATGAGATCAAAATAAGATATAATGACACCTCTAGATAAGACCATAACAAGAACCTATCATCCAATAAAGAAGGAGAATCATCAAAGATTGGAGAACCGAGGAATGAAAACCAAAGAACAACAAACCTACATGTCATTATTATGGAAAACTAGGACACATAGAAAAAAATTATAGAAGAAAGTGATGCGGGAGCATCCTAGGGTTGTTGGAAATCTTGCATGATGGAGTGTTTCTATGTTTCTCAGTTGCAGTGTTGGCCAATGGGCTCGATCATTAAAGGGGATTGGTCACTGAAGGAACTCGGTAAACTTTTGGCACTTGGTAGAATTGGTGCTCGACAATTCTTGTGGTGCTCAGTCAACATGCTTGCTTGGTGATGCCTAACTTTCTCTGGTGTTTACTATCATTTGGTAATTTTCCTTATTGACTAGAGTTCTTGGAGATTTGGTGGGATGATGATGTATTTAATTTGGGTAGCTTTTGTTTCACTCTCCTATGTGGATCTAGAGGTTGACATGGAGAATTAATTATTTGTAAGGCTATTGAGAGCCAACTTGTATTGCATTTAATAATTATTTATTTTAGGAGCCAACTTGGGCTTTGAGTTATTTATTTCCTCCAGCTGACTTGTGGCTAAAGAAGTGTATCTAAGGAGGTCTGTGGTAGGTTTGTAGGGGGAGGTTCAACATGTTGTAGCAAAGAGGAATGATATTGAGAAGAGCTAGTGGTTGAGGCTTAGGAACAAGAAGGTTGATTGGTTTCTTGCGAGCATAAGTTTGGACTTTCTTTGGATTTATACTAGTTTCTATAGCCTGTTGTTACAGATCTGACTATCTTGGAGTTGGATCTCGTGAGGTCTTGCAAAGTTATTGTTGTAATTGTTTGTACTTAGTCATAACCAAAAAGTCCTTACAGTCATGCATGTTGAATGAAAATTCTATTTTGAGTATTCTCTTTGTTGTGTTTTGTGGTTAGTGTTGGGTTTGGACTATCCATTCTTATATTCTCCATCCTACTTTGCATTAGAAAGAATGGTAAGTTCAATCCTAACCCTAAATTCAATGGATATTGTTTTAACTATAAAAAGAATGGACATCAATCACATGAATGCAAGTCTAAGGCTAGAAATACTCATACTGCACCTAGATTTCAAGGACAGTGTTACAATTTTTAGAAATATGGTCATAGAGCACAAGAATACATATCCAATGCAAAACCCAAGTGGACATCCAAGAAGGAAGACAATGTACCTAGGAAAGGTAACACATTCAATTGGGATTACAATACATGGTATAGTTGTTATTGTTGTGGAGAATATGGTCATATTATAGAAAATTGTATAAGAACATACTTTAGAGGTAAATCCAAGAGTTGGATGGATGGAAGTTTGGTTTATTATAGCTGTCACAAGATTGGTCATTTATGAAAAGACTGTAGGACTAGAGTACCAACACCGAGTAATGAACAACGAAAAGGTAAAGTGACTATTGATCAGATAAAGAACCAAATGAATTAGACATGGAGAAAGAAAGAGGAAGCAAGTAGTAGTGGAAGAAGTGAACCTAAGATCACCCAATCTAATGAATTAGGTTCTCACACTACTTCTTACTAAGTAAAGAAGGTATGTAAGGAACTGAATTTTCCAATGCTATATTTTACACTAGTTCCTAACATTAGATATGTTAAAGTCCATATCTACATAAGTAAAGATGCATTAGGATAGATTTGAGGAAAATAATTAATTTACACAATTGGTGCCGAGCATCAGTATTTATATCTGTAGTGACTGAGTTTCACGGTATGTGTCAAGCTCCTATATTGACCGAGCTATTATATTGACTGAGCTGTTATATTGACCGAGATAAATTGGAAGTGTCAGTAATGACCAAGTCATGGTTTTGACCAATTATGGGTATGTGTTAACTGAGCTATCATTCAACAATCGAGATAGTTGTATTACACCTACTAGTGTATGAAGCATTTATTGAAGACCTATTTTGACTTTTTGAATCTATTTAATGAATTTTTCCATTCATTTTCATTTCACCAAGTGATTGAGAATTTATAGATTGATTCAAAGGAAATTGTGAGAATGATTTGTGCGAAGTTTGTGAAGATTCAACAACGTATCATTGATAAATATTGTAAAGTATTGTTAAGACCAATTATTATCGAGTTATACATAATCAGTTTATGAACCCTAAATTTAAGAAATGGTGTCAAGTTTATCTGCTAGAGTGAAGAAGAAAGGAAAGGAGGTACATAATGTTCAATTAGTCAAGAGTGATGCATGAAAACTGTCAAATTTTTGAGAAGTACTTGAAAGTGTGGTAAAGGGAGATCTCTCAGGAGTCCTATCATTGATCCCACCAAAGGTTTTGATGATCCATGATGTATAAGCATGCTACATGTGTAAGATTAGTGAAATTAGAGATTACAAGATAAGGGAGGCATACATCAAACTATGCAAAAATGAAATGTTGAAGGATGAACACCCATAGGTTACTGAAAAAGGGTTAGTTCATGCCCTAAACTTCCCTCACAACTTCAAAATGGGATGGATTAAGATTGTTCTGAGCAGAGTTCATGACATATTATTATGGTTGGAGAATGGTCTGGTAAAGATCACTACGGATATCATACACCGAGTCACTGGATACCCTATTCTTAATAGGAAGAACACTATGAGATGTCAAAGCAAGGAAGTGATTCAAGAAAACACAATGGTAGTGTGGAATAAGAGGAATGACAATTCCGTCCATCACAGATCTTGAGATTAATTTTGCAGTGAGGGTAATTGAACACAAATTCTACTAGTCAAGTAGAATGGATAGTTTCCCTTGCATTGCAGTGGACCATGCATGGAAGGTAGTAAATAAGGATCATACATATGATCTTGTTGAGCTGAAACTGACACAACTTGTCAAGAAGCTATCATCAATCTGGAAGGAAAAGAACTCAATGTGTAAGTTTGGATCCCTGATAGTTTTTATATTTTTCTATGTACAAAATACTTTTCCTACCATAGGTGATGTAGTCTGGAGTCAGGACTGACCCGTGACACAACAAGTCAGTGAATTTATTTAGAAATTAGGAGAAAACTTTGATAGTGGGATGGAAAACTACTTTGCCAAGTTAAAGAAGAAAATGAGAAAGAGGAGCAAAATTCTAGTATCATTAGTAGAGAATAGAGAAATTTAATGATGATTTATATTTTCTTATAGATACCAATCAAACCTATGTACAATTTGTTGTACTGAGGATAGCATGGTTGAAACCATTACCCTATGAAGTAAACATAGATGAAATATCTATAGTAATAACAACCTTACTAGCTGAAGAAATTGATAGCACTGCTAATATTTTTGGGAGATATAAAGAAGAAAAATCTAAGATAACCATGGGTTATAAGTCTACAACCCTAGAGAGGAAGAGAAAGAAGTAAGTAAAGAACTGTATAGTGAAAAAAAGAGAAGATACATGTATGTAAATATTAATATGAATATGATGAAGTGTGATATTTGGTAGAGTGATATAGGATTGGGGAAGATAAGATCCTCTTCAATACCCCAAATTCCCAAAGGAAAGATCCAAATTGATGAACCAAAAGAAAATGGTCAATGCACAAATGACTCAATCGATGAAGAATATTAAGAAAGGAGAAAACCTTATATTTCATTATGTAAAGGAAGTATTGAAATATTAATTGAATTTAAAGACAAATACTAACCTCAAAATATGACAGATCTGGAAAATGCTATTTTCTAGTGTTTGTACTTAGTTTTGGGAAATTTTGCAACTGTATCTAGCATGGAAACATAGAAATAGAGAAAATCTAGAAACCTTCTACTTTTCTAAGAAAGGTCAAACTTGACCCAATATAGGGGTAAAATCTTACCCCGGGGCACAACCTTACCCCTTTATGTCAACCTTGATTTGCATTGTTCTGATGTAAATTTTGTTCGTGGATCCTAAAATTTTTCCAAAAAGGGTACTCAGATCTGATCTATGATTCATTGTCCCACACCTATACCTACAAGAAAAAGGTTTTTTTTTGTTGGATGAGGGGTTTGCCTTGGTCAAAACCCGGTTTGGAATCAACCTTGAAATGTAATTGAAATTGCAGCAATCAACAAAGTAAATGGATAATTCACCTTGCCTATGTTGAAACCCTTGTGGAGGATTCAAATCCTTGAATCCACAAGTATGGATGCTCAAAATGAATTTAGAATTTTAAGTAGAATGTCTCAAATCAATTTCATTAGATCTTCAACACCAATCTCGAATGGATCTTGGAATAGGAGAATCTTGAATGGATGTGGATGGAGAAATATTCAACAAAGAGGCTCCATAGAGATTGAATCCTTCAATGGCTACCAATGGATCTCCTTGATGAATTGGATCTTGAATGATTGAATTCTTAAAGATGAATGAATGCTTGAATGCTTTCTTTCTTCTTCTTTCTTTCTTTCTTGATAATTTCTTGATCATGTAGTTGCTTGATGAAAAAAATGGATGTGAAAATGAGAGAGAAAGGCTTCCTTTTATACAAGTTGCTGCAAATTTGACTATACTAGTGTATATTACTAAGTTTAGTGTTGTCATTATGGAAACAAAGTCATATGAAGTTTTGAGGTCAGCGCAATAACTTAGAAGATCAGAATTTGGCTAAGTATGGAAGATAGAGTAGTCAGTGAAGCACCTGATGAATAGAGGATCAACGCACATGCATATGAGAAAGTTTTGGTATGAGCCCTTGAAGATAAGTTTTTGAGTATGATAGTAAGCTATGGTTAAGTACACATGGTTAGATGTGATAGTATGAAGAAGTTACAGTGAGTTGAAGTGACAAAGACAGTGAACAACAAAACAAAATAGAGCATGCAGCCGATAGGAAAGATTTTGATTAGCGTATAATATTTTATTTTTTTAAGGCTATGTTCCTATTGTAAATATGTTGGAAACATGTTAATATCAATGTATGTAAACACACTTGAGCCAATTCATTTGGAAGCATTATATGTAATAGGTTATAGGCCAACTTAGTAAATAGTTTTGGTTGTGCCTATATATAAGACATGCACTTTTGTATTTAAGCATGTACAGTGGATAGAAGATGGAATAGTATAGAACAAGTATGCGAAGTATGTGTTAAGAGGAGTAAGAATGATATAGATCCTTACAAGAGGTTAAATCATCAATGCACAAAAGGAACTGATCAGACAAGCAATGTCATAGCAGTAGTTCACCCTTGATATCTAGGAGGTTGTAGCCTTCTCTATTGAGAAGTGAGCTCTGGCAGTGAGCCTTTCACCCCTAATAGGGTTTGTTACTTCAAGAATCCTAATAGGGTATGACCTTTGACTAGTTCATTATACTAAAGCATTGTAATGATTGCTCCTAACAGGGCAAAGGAACATTAACAGGTTCATAACACATAGTACAATTATTAGTGGGTATTAATTCCCACCGGGGTTTTTCCTTTGGCCAAGGTTTCCCCATAATCATATCTAGTGTTATGTGTTATTATTGTTTACTTTAATTTCTTTAATAATCAATTCAATAATTAAGTAATTGGGCTAAGTTTCAAGTACTAAAAAAATTTAATATTATAAAACACTGATTCACCCTCCCCCTCTCAATGTTCCCATTCCTAACAATTGGTATCATAGCTTTGGTCCTCCAAAGATAAGTTTAACCACATCTGAAGAAGAATCTTGAAGTAGCTCTTGAAGATCTTGACAAATCTGAAAAAGAAATTGAAGAACTGAAATTGAAGGTCAATGGCGCACAAGTATTCATCAAGAAACTTAGAAAATATTTGAAAGATTGTTCAAACAATGATTTGGGAAAAATGGTCAAAAAGATGAATAAAGAAAACTCGTCTCTGAAGGATCAGATTGATGAGTTGGATGAAAATTTATTCAATAATCAAGAAGCCTATGAAGAATAGATCAAAGAAAACAAATAGTTGGATGAAGAACTCATGCAAGAAAACATGAAAATCTTGGAGTTAGAAAACATCAAGAAGGAGATGGAATCTGAGTTAACTAAACCAAAGAACCATATTGACAAATTGCACACAAGTACTAATCTAATAGAGTCACATTTGTATGCAGAGAAGATTAAATGAGATTCCAGTGGTATTGGATTCAATGAAGCACAAAATCAAATCAATGATATGCAAGAAAGATTGAAAGCACCAGAAGGATATACAAAAGCTAAGAAGACTAAAGATCATACTGAATCTAAAGTAGAACCATCTAAAGATGAGCGCAAGCCCATAAATAGAACTTGTTATGCCTATAACAAGCATGGACATATAGCAAGAGATTGTAAATAGGTAAGAACTTTCAATGGTTATTGTTATTCATGCAATAAATTTGGTCATATAGCTATGAATTGTAGATTAAATGAAAGAAACCAAACTCAAAAAAATCAAAGAAATCATCCACAACAAAGTGTTAGAAGTCCTCAGAACATTACATGCCAGATATGCAATTACAATGGTCACACAGCTAGACAATGCAGTATGGTGATTCACATCAATGCACTGAGGAATATAAGGCCTCCAATTATTTTTCACTCTTGTAATAAGGTTGGACACATCTCAAAGTTCTATAGATCAAAAGAGAAAAGACAAGAAAGCCCTAATAAGTCTCAAAGATCAATATTGGATGAATCAGGAGATGTCAAGTTTGTAAAAGCTACAAAAGATGCGAGTAAGATTTGGATGGAAGTAAAGCAATATAATGTCAGTGCCAAATTAGTAGATGCATCCTTAGTAGATGCACCTTCTACTTCTAGATAAATGACCCTCATGGTCATAGGGGGAGCTAGATTAGCTCTAGACCCTTACGCGGCTAGTATACTCACCCTCAGAGTATGCATCTTTGGTAATAGTTGTTTGGATAATAGATGATGTTGTATGAAAGATCACACAACTTGATTGTTAGCAGAAATAAATATTGGAATTTTTTGTTACATTTTGTATTATTGTGGCAAGAATTAATTGTAGAAAGTTATATTTATAGTCACCAGAGATTCATTATCCTCACTTTTTCATTTGATTTTGAGCCTTTAGAGAGAACAAGAGATCAAGTAGTTAGTGTTGGAAGATTGCAGTTATTTTCATCAACAAAAAGAAGTTTAAGTTGGTTACAAAACCCTTGTTCAGATGCAACGGTCCATAAATCATTTGGAAACCTATTTAAGCATTCATCAAGTAAGTAATGGCCACTCCAGTTGTATTTGATGTTATAGAAAGGAAGAGATACATTTTCAAGAAGCAACCCTTTAAGTCAGTCCTAGATGACCTAGAAGGAGCATTTTATAGAACTCAGATGGGAGTTATGCATGTAGAAGACATGCACACCTACATAAATTGCAAGAAGGAACCTGTAGGGTTGGACAAAATTAGGTCACACATTGAAACAATGGTCAATCTAGACATGACATTCAAGAATGAATTTGCACACTTAGAAAACAACCCTATCATAAAGTATGTGACTGCATATGAGTTCTATGAATCTGAATGGATTAAGATATTACTTAGCATAATACATGATGACTTGTTTTGGATTGGAGAAGTCCCTATTTGAATAACTACTGATCTCATTCATGAGATGACCGGACTTCCTAGGATTGACACCATTCTTCCTACTAGTAAGGATGTTAGGAAAAAGGTAGAGAAATCTTGTAAGTCCCAGAGTGATAAGTGTGGGATGAAAATTAAGCCCATTGAGGAGAAGGATATAAAACTAATGGCTATGATACTAGGTTACAAGTTCCAACACACAAACAGAGTCAATAGTGTATCTCTAGCAACAATTCTGGTAGCTATTAGAATTGTTAAGGAGAATTGAGTGTTTAACCTATGTGAGATTCTGCATGCACAGTTGTTAGACAACTTTAGAGCCATCAATCATGACAAAAGCAAAGTGTTCAAATTTGGTTCATTGATCATTTACATGTACTTTCACATTGTTGGTAAATTGTCAGATCTTTATCTTGATAAGAGCCTACCTACATTGCCACAAATATCATTCAAGGAAAGATCAAAGAGCACCTTGAAAGAATCCAT
Organism: Chamaecyparis obtusa; assembly: GCA_027943335.1. Lineage (NCBI taxonomy): Eukaryota > Viridiplantae > Streptophyta > Pinopsida > Cupressales > Cupressaceae > Chamaecyparis > Chamaecyparis obtusa. The sequence continues at coordinate 146,959 of BSBK01001069.1, read as the reverse complement.
GGATTTGGAAATCAAAACATTCATAATTAGGATGCAGAGTAGGTACAGGATACCTAAGAGTATTGTGGAAAAGTATAAGGAAAGTATATGTTTCATGGTGGAAACTAATATCACATGCATTGAAGAAGTGGAGCCTAGGACTAAGTGGATTCATCCACTTGGATATGAAGTAGAGGAACACATTCTAGAAGCCTATGCATAAGTCCTCCTATTAGTGCCTAATGATCCCAATGAACCAAGATGGGTTACTTATGAAGAGAAGACAAGACAAGTAGACTTTCTCTTATATAGTGTTGTGACCAAGAGAAAAGCATCCAAGATAACTTCAGACATTCTAAAAATTCATGGTGTTACAAAAGTAGACTTGGACAAAGCAAGGGAAGTCAATATTGTAATACAACTTGAGAGCGCACCCTCTTCTATTTTCAAAATAGACAAATCACATGATCATAAGGAAAAGAAGAAAAATATAGATGAAAACATCTTTGCACCTACACCTACTATTGATCTAGAGTCCACTCCACCTCCTAAGCCTAGTAAGATGCCTAAAAGGAAGAAGAAAACCACTGCTAGCCATCCATCATCAAGATTAACAAGAAGCAAAGGCAGAAACACTCAAGCTCCTCCTGAGGTAGGATTCAAACCAAATCTGCAAATGTTGAAAACTAGAGTCATTGCTGAAGGGAGAATAGATTAAATAGAAATGTTTTATGAAAAGTATCATGAGATTGACAAATCAAAGATTCACTCTATGATTATCAAGCACATGATTAAGTTCAAGAAGATAGTTTTGGAACTTAAAATAGTCATTCTAGATAATGTATGGAACATTCTAGATTCTTTGAAGACACAAGCCATAGAAGAAGATTTTATGATAAGGGAAAAGACATTGGATGACAATCTTCCTATCTGTTCACTAGAAGAGAAAACATTGTTGTTAAATTTGGTTAAGCCTCATCTAAGAAATAAACTCAGAACTCTACAAATTATGAACAAGGATTATGAGTTGGTTTCTAAGGAGATAGAGAAGGCATTTGAGAAGGTGTTCTTGGAAAGACACATGCATCCTCTATAATACCTCTCCTATGGTGATACTTAGACTTTGCTGATTTGGACATTTTTTATGGTCAGGACTATACATTTACATTTATGTTTTGTGAATGATGATATGATGGATATGCTCATTTATGGTTATCATTTATATGTTTATGAGATTAGAAAACCATCTATTTTTATATGTTTTATGGATCTAACCCAATGATTTGAATCTAACCATTATCATGATGTTTTATGTTTCATGGATATGTGTCAGATGTGTTTTCATGACTCAAGATGAAGTCGTAGTTACTCACTTAGTTGAGGTCCACATGATGTATTGATCTTGGTCATCTACTTGCATATATTTGATTTGTATATCCATATGTATATATATATATATATATATATATATATATATATATATATATATATATATATATATATATATATATATATATATATATATATATATATATATATATATATATATATATATATATATATGGATATACAAATCAAATATATGCAAGTAGATGACCAAGATCAATACATCATGTGGACCTCTTGGTGATGCAGGATTGTAGGTACCAGGTATCATCTCCACCTGGCTTCACAAGTCTGAGTGATCCCTCAAAATCCTTGATCGTTGTTGTTGTTACGGAGATATCACCAGGTCCCATAGGAAGAAACTTCACCTTTGATCCTTTTATCCTTAGGTGGGAAGTGTCGGGTCAGTCCCTTGTGTGAATATATTATGTGATCTCTCAGTTTACTAGGTTTTGTGGGTCTTGTAGTTAGTTTCTTGTCTTTTGTATTCATTGTGAATGAAGTTTTGAGTATAGTGGTTCTAGTTGTCTTTATGGTACGTTCAATTCTATTAGTAGATTATTGATGTGAATTTGAGGATATGATTTAGTAATTTATCTTTATTATTAGCTACTTATGTACTAGCAGATCTTGTTAGGAACGAGTTAGTATGTGATTGAAATATGTGATTTTAATATTAATAATAATAAAGAATTTTATGGTATTATCTTTATAATATCCATAATAACAAAATGTCTATGGCAATAAAAATAAAATAAAAATAATAATAAATATTTTTAATAATAGTGGTATGTTTCACCTTGTATATATATCACTATTGCATTTTGTAAAGAATATGGATTAAGTGTGTAAATAATAATATGCTTCATAATAATAATATTATGTTTGCAATAATATTTATAATAATAATAATAATATATTTACACATAGGCATATGGGTGCACACATATGCATATGCATACATATATTTATATAATTATTGGTGAGTAAGTAATTATTACATTCTATTAATGAATAATTAGATTAGTTAATGATATGGTTGTAAATAATTATTATTATTATTAACTTCCCTAAAGAAAAGGAAACATAAATTTGATTACGGTAATAGATTATAGTTTTATTATAAAAAAAATTATTTATCCCTTTACGGGAATGGTTTTACAAACTATATTGTTAACCGATAACCGGTGGATAGTTGCATCAGTTGGAGTACCTGTGCAACTACTCCCCAATCTATATACAGGAAAGACTTCCTGTGTGAGAGGGAGTTGGAGGAGAGTTGTTTCGAGAAGAAGATAACAAGATTAGTATTATGCTGGTAGGAATATTGTATTTGTGAGGAGAGAAATTCATCATTCTCTGAGAGTGGTATTTGGTTATTTCTGGAAGAGGCTGGAGATTGCACCCAAGAGGATTTGAAGGAGTGCTGAAAGGGTTGAGAGGATTGGACTGGTCTTCATCAACCGAATCTCCATAGGACTCTAGGTTGGAATTCATCTTGAGAGTTATCTCTCCTTTGTGATATGAAAAGATGAAAATCTAGTTAAATGTTTCTCTGTATATTCGTTGTTGATATAAATTACAGAATGCTATGTTTTATATATATCATTGTCCCTGTATTAGTGATTTGAAGAGTAGGAACATGTTGAATGGATTTATTTCCTGTATTGAGTATAAACAAATATTTATGCATTTATAGGAGGTTGTAGGGTCCTTAGCATTCTCCTTGTATTTCCTCTCTTATCCAGAATGTCCATGAGTTCTTTGAGGCTTTAGAACTTCTATTTCAAACCTACAGTTTGATATTTTTCTTTGCACCACTTTTCTTTGCCCAGATCTAGAATAGATATGTTGGATAGATAGGATGGATTGATGGGCCATTTCTGAAGGGAAACTAGGAGATCTCAAATGGGTCGTGCTCAGATTAGGCAACTCTAGTTCCCATAATGCCCAGTTTTACTCGCAAGCCAAAGTGACAGTCATATTTTGTAGTTTCTAGCAATCAATTAGTGATGATCGAGTAAGTCAGTGATGATCGAGTAAGTCAATGATGACTGAGTAAGTCAGTGATGACCAAGTAAGCTAGTGATGACTGAGTAAGTCAGTGATGACCGAGTAAGCTAGTGATGACCAAGTAAGTCAGTGATGACCGAGTAAGTTAGTGATGACCGAGTAAGTTAGTGGTGACCGAGTAAGTTAGTGGTGACCGAGAAACTAGTGCTAGCTGAGAAGACTATGTTAACTAACTAGACTGTATGAACCGAGTAGATTAGTGTTAACTGATGAAAATAGGATTCAGGCTTTATACAATTAAAACATTTAAGTATAAGTAATTTCTTATACTTTAAGTTATACTTGTATAAAGGGTTTAGGTACCTTTTGAATTTCTTGGGATAGGTTTCAACTTCCTAGGAGTTAAGTTGTAACTTTTAATTTTTAGATTTTTAATAAAATCAGACTTAGTCAAATTTTAGGCTTAGTCAAATATCAAGCTTAGAATGAAGTTCATGGAACATTATCTTTTGGTATATAGAACTTTGAGTAAATCATAAATGTGTTCATTCTTTGTTTGGTAAAGGTTATGTTCAGTGTGTTTGGATGCCTTAATAGGGTTAGGATGTGTGTAGGAAGTAGTTTAGGGTTTAGGGTTGTCTAAGAAGATTAGGACCATTCTAAACATCCTTAAACATTCCTAATTTCCCCTAAAACATCCATAAATTATCTTATTATTTTCTACTCTTTGATGCAGTCTTACAAAAGTGTTTATGATATGTTTTTACTATGTGTATGATGTGGTTGCGATATGTGGGTTAAGGGTAGAAAACCTAACGACACCTAGTGAGTGGCTCTCAGTGCGGGGTCGGGGCCCTAAGTGGCTAGTACCAGGATAACTGACTGAAGAGTTATTTTAACAAGCGGTAATTTAATTAAAACTTATGGGAATGGGTTCAAACATGTAAAAAGATTAAATGTGCCTCGCCCATGCCATTAGTTCTAGTAAAGCCTATGGATGGGAGTGGGAGAAGGTGCCTATGTGTAGGTATGATCAAATGGCACTTGTCTGTATGAAAGGCATTCGGTTTCGCATGTGCCTACTTGGGGGCCGGGGCCCAGAGTGGCTAGTACTAGGACAACCCAAGGGGTGAGGGCTATGTGATGACACTCACTTAGGTTGTTTCTTAGAGTTTCTACCAAGCCTTAGAACCTGTTTGGGGAAAGATTTATACTTGGGCTTTCTTTTCATTTGTTATTTGGGAAAGGTAACCTGACCCTAGGTTTGGCCTAGCTATTCTTTTTTTGTGAACCCTGGTGTTTATCTCCTAGCATGGAGGAGTGGGCCTTTGGGTGTCCACGTGGTTGGGTGGTAAACATTTTATCAAGGTATCTTTTGCGGATGCAGTGTTGAAGATCCATGCTTGCTTATGTACCAACTTTTGAAGAATAAAGGCTTTGTAATTATCTTTCATGATGTAAAGTTATTGTTACCTCCCAAGTGGAGATGAATGTAATGTAATCATTGATGTAATTCAAAATGATGTATTTGAAATGGGTAGACTTAGGAAAAAGGGAAAAAGGGGATGTGAACTTTATGTATAAGATGTATGTTGGAAAAGAAAATGATTTTTAGTTAAGTAGTATGATTTTAATTAGTGATGATTCAAGGAAAGGCTATTGAAGAACAAATGTATTATTTGCAATGTATCAAATGATTTAGATGGTTCTATTTGATTTAAAGGTTATATTGTTCATAAAGAATACTTAGGAATATAGATGATTTTAAATGGAAAATTGAAATGAAAGTACTATGTAGTTCTTAATAAAGAATCTTATAGTGATATGATGTAATTTTCTTTGAGAAGTATATCTTGTTGTTAGTTTACTTAATGGACTTAAATGAATTAGGCATTAGATAGAAGGGAACCTTGGGAGGAAACTAAGTTTAAGTTTTGTTCATATAATTGTTTTAAAAATTCAAAAATTTTCATAAATCATTACTTGGGTTTTTCTTTTATAAAGAGAATCTTTGTTCTCTTCCCCGGTTCCCTTGCGGGGCATGACATCCTCCTACTACATGTGTAACCCAAGTCTCCTCTGAGCAAGAAAAATAGCTAAGATCCCTAATGCACCTATGACAGGTCCACAGGATTTTGGACCCACAATGACAGCACCTACTGAAGCAATGGAGTCTTTGCCCATACTTGAAACAAAATATGACACTATCATGATTGATAATGTTGAAATATCAATGGTAGAAATAGATAAAGACCTAGAAAATTTTGAAGAAGCCTTTGTAAGTACTAAAGAGGCTGAGATTATATGTGGTGAAGAATCACCTAAGCATCAAGAAGAAGTCCAAGTTGAAGACTTGACTGGACAAGAAAGTGAGAAGGAAGATGAACCTGTAAGTGAGAATGAAGAGAAACATAAAGAATAACCTTCTGTGGAGATCCCAATGAATGTAAAGACTGAGATTATGGAAGTAAGTCAAAGCTCACTCCTCACCCCTAAGCCATCAGTTTCATTATTGTCAATTTTGACCCCTGATACAACCAATCTAGACTCTTGGGGAGAAGAAGATTTAATAAAGATAAGTGTATTAGCCATGGAGAAAGCAAAAGAGAAACAAGTTATGATAAATCCATTATTTATTGAATCAGTCAACATTCTAAATAATCTATTGCCTAAGGAAAAGAAATTATCAAGTGTACATTCAGTGGATGATGTCAGCACCATCCTGACAAGATTCAAAGAAAACTTTTCAAGTCTTGAAGAATTGGCATCCAAGATTGCAGAAGAGAAATATCTCAAGAAAAGGATGGATGAGTTGATAAGAAATTTTTCACTGGACCTTAATTCACTAAAGGTTGTTCAAGCTCTGCTAAAATATTTAGTAGCAAAAGGAAGGAAAATAATTGCTGACTGCATGAACAAAGACAAACTCATTGCAGATCACCTTAAGAAGATTTACGAAGAAGAATCTATGATGGCACCAATAAGAAAATTAGTAGAAGATACCACTCAAGACATTAACATGTGCAATAATATCTATCAAGGATAGTTGGATAAAATTGTGAAGATAGAAAAAGAGATGGAAAAGATAAGGGCTAGACAAGCATAGTTGAGACATGCACTAGCGCGCTCTCTAGATGTGTTAAATTAGAACATCAAGGAGATAGATGCCACTATTGTGACATATGATCAAGGTTCATGTAAATATTTGGAAAATATAAAGAAACTAACCTATGCATTATGTGCCCATCTACAAACAGTTGATGCACTAAAGGCATTTTGGCAACAAGAAATCCAGAACCTTAAGATTGCATACCCAGATGTACTTTCTATGTAAGTACTTGAAGTTTTTGTGCACCTTTGTCATTAATGTCAAAGGGGGAGTAGATTAATATGGAGTAGTAGAGTAATATGGTATAAGGGAGATATAAGATAGATAGTATGTGATGTATAGTATACAGAAAAATATAAGAGTATAAGATAGAAAGTTTGTGTGTAAAGATGTAGTTTAGCAACTTCACCATATTCCTTTGTTTCCATTAGTGAAAAGGGGGGAGATTGTTGGAAATTTGACTATACTAGTGTATATGACTAATTTTACTATTTTCATTATGGAAAAAAAGTTATATGAAGTTTTGAGGTTAGTGCAATAACTTAGAAGATCATAATTTGGCTAAGTATGGAAGATAGAGGAGTCAGTGAAGCACCCGATGAATAGAGCATCAATGCACTTGTGTATGATTGAGTTTTGGTATGCACCCTTGAAGATAATATTTTTAGTATGATAGTAAGCTATGGTTAATCATGCATGGTCAGATGTGATAGTATAAAGAAGTTACAACGAGTTGAAGTGACAAAGACAGCGAGCGGCAGAACAGAATAGAGCATGTAGCCAACAGGAAAGATTTTGATTAGCGTATAATATTTTATTTTGTTAAGGCTATGCACCTATTGTAAATGTGTTGTAAAAATGTTAATAAAAATTTATGTAAACACACTTGAGCCAATTCATTTGGAAGCATTATATGTAATAGGTTATAGGCCAACTTAGTAAATAGTTTTGGTTGCACCTATATATAAGACATGCACTTTTGTATTTGACCATGTATAGTGGATAGAAGATGGACTAGTAGAGAAAAATAATGCAAAGTATGTGTTAAGAGAAGTAAGAATGATATAGAGCCTTACAAGAGGTTAAAGAGTCAACACACAAAAGGAACTGATCAGACAAGCAGTGTCATAGCAATAGTTCACCTTTGCAGATATAGTGTGTATCTGATATCTAAGAGGTTGTAGCATTCTCTATTGAGCAGTGAGCTCTGGTAGTGAGCCTTCCACCCCTAATAGGTTTTTTTACTTCAATAATCCTAATAGGGTCTGACCTTTGACCAGGTCATTGTACTAAAACATTGTAATGACTGCACCTAACAAGGAAAAGGAACATTAATAGGTTCATAATACACAATACAATTATTAGTGGGTATTAATTCCCATTGGTGTTTTTCCTTTGGCCAAGGTTTCTGCGTAACCATATCTGGTGTTATGTGTTATGGTTGTTTACTTTAATTTCTTTAATATTTAGTTCAGTAATTAAGTAATTGGGATAAGTTTCAAGTAGCTAAAAAACATTAATATTATAGAACACTAATTCACCCCCCTATAGAACACTGATTCACTCCCCCTCTCAGTGTTCCCATTCCTAACACATGTTAGGTCACAAACTTCTAGAGAATCCTACATAAGAGAATTAAATTCCAATTTAAGCATTTAATCTTGGAAGTGGACCCAATTTAAATATCATTTATGAGTTTACCATTTTAAAGCCCGAAACAGCCAACTCGAAAGCAGGAAAATAAACTTTTGAAAACTCAACATCCGGAAACTTCTAGAACTTGAAATCTGGACCCAAGGTCAAGGTCAAGGCCAACTCTGACCTAGGTTAGGGTCAAGGTCAACTTGGACCTAGGTGAGGGTTGAGGTTGAACTTGACCCAGAAGGTCAACCTTGACCCTGAGGTCAAAAACCTCAAATTCTTAGGATCAAGTGCCATAAATAGGTTGGAAAAAGGTAGAAAGAGAAGCAGAATAGGGGGAAAAAGAAAGATCCAATTCAAAGAACCATTCAAGGCATTTGACATGACCCCATACCACTTAATTGGAGGGCTAAACCAGTCCTAAATAGAAGTGCTTCCATTTTTTGATGATACATTTAGCCCCCACTTTAGCAAGATTATGGACTCGATGCAAACTCTTGGTAAAGGAGATCACAATGAAAAAGATAATCTTATTGAAATCAAAGGGACAAATAAATCCTCAAGCCTCCAGGGACTCAATTGTTTGTCAACTCCAATATTACAATAAGAGAGACATCTCTAGAAAAGAGAGAGAAGAGGGTTTGATTGCCTCACCCATTAAGAACTTATGTCCCATTGTGAACCACACAAGGAAACACCGCAACTAGAAAGATGGAATTGAACCTCCTAGTGAATGTGGCTACTCACTAGTCAACCCATCAAGGATTCATGCTTAGGAATATTCTATTCCAAAAGAGGAAAGCCAAAAACAAAAGAGATCCTGTCTTAAGGACACCTCTGATATTAAGGGATCAAAATTTTGAATTTTGAAATTGGAGGGATCAAGAGATCCTATAAGATAAAAATCCATATTTTAAGGATTAGTCACTAATCCATAAATGGATAAAAAGAGCTTTCAAAAATATATATATTGAAAGTGCGTGTGTGAAAATAGAGAGAAGAGCGTATGCCCCCATGTTAAAGTCATTGCTAACACTTTAATAGGAGCAATGTCTTGAACAGAAACATAAACAACTCCACTGATTACATTTCCACTATGAGATGCCACCAAGAGAAGACAAATCAAGGGAAATAAGACATAAACATACAGAGAACACATAAGGGATCTACCTATTGTGCGGTCAGTATGATCATAAGATAATATTTATATATGATATTATTGCAAATGAATTGACATCATTCCTCAAAGAAAGTAGTACTACAATCACAATGGAGGAAATAAAACATAAGAGTTATGAAGAAGAGTCTTTTCGAACCACAACATGGAGACCAAGTTGCGAATCCAAGCAGACTACACAAGGAAACATTTATGAATAATAGCATAGGTACAACATAACATTAAAACAACATATAGAAGAATAGAGATACATATAGAGGAATTGTACAATAGGTTTGATTCCTTTATCACCTTGCACCAACAAAGTAACAAGGGTCATATAAAATAATCTAACAAACATTTAGCAAACACATTACAAGAGAAGCACAATACATCAGGCAAACACACAAAAGGCTACCATAAAGGATAATCCAATCAAGCACATTGCCTACTCTCCCCATCTCATTCTATATCATTTCAGGAAGGTGGGAAACTCACAAGTGGGACTATATCCAATACTATAGGAATAATAGCCAGTTCTAAACAAGGATCCTCTTGAGAATCATAATGTTCGATACTAGGTGTAATTATCAATTTTGTTGAAAGCATATTAGGTAAATCAATGTCAATTTCAATAGTCTCATATTCATCATTAACATCATTAGTATCATCAAGAGTATCTTCTTCATCAAGATTAATCAAAATAGGATCTAAGATACAAATAGAATCATCATAATCATGCATCTTAACATCATTATTAGCATTAACTTCTTCTAACACATCAGGCATAGGCTGGTCAAAAGAAGGTAAAGAGATTTGAATAATAGAGGCACGAGCTTTAGCTTGATTTCGATGCTTCTTATGATGTTCATTAGTAGATCAGTTACATTTTGTCTTATTTGAAATATTTTGAGAACTAGGAGGGACAACCACTGGCTCCTTCACAGGTTCTATAGGATGATCAGTAGGATTCTCAGTAGGCTGAAAATAAACACTAGGATCTTGATGAATAGAACTAGAAGCCATGGAAAAAGGAGGTATGGAAGGCATAGGAAAAATACCATGGTTAAGATCCATCTAAGGCATGCTTAACTCAATAATATTATGATTCTTATATGCTTGATATGAGCAAAAAAATTATCAGGTCGAGAAGGACATGAATTAGGCAATGAAGGCCAAAAGAAGTCAAGTGTAGCACAATCCCTAGGCCTAGAAGGTTGATATAAACTATGATTAATCATCTTCAATTATTCATCATGAATGAATTTAAGACACTTATGGATAGGAGAAGTAACAACATGCATGGAATTCAACCAAGGAAAACCTAACTTTACTTGAAACTGATCAAAAGTAGGAATAAAAATAAAGGTCATGTCCACAATTTTACCACAAAGTTCAACAGGAAAGTTAATAGAACCAAATGATGGATAAAGAAAACCATTACAAGTTTGAATCCACACATATGACATATCATAAGAATCACATTGTAAGTTCTTCATAAAAATATTTTCTTCAATAATAACATTGACTAAGGATGTAGGATCAACAAGACAACCACCTGTAGGTATCTTAGAAATCCTAGCATAGATGTAAAGGGGACCATCAGGAGCTTTAATAGTCTCAGAATCATCAAAGGTAATCTAGAGTTCCCTAGGTCTTTTATTCTTAGGTTTTTTTTGAGTTTTAGGTTGAGGTTGAGGTTTAGGCTTAGGTTGAGGTGGAACTTGAGGTTGAGTTTGAGATTGAGGCAAAATAACATGCTCCACATGGTTAACAATGTGATTAGGATCATCCATCTTTGAATCATAAACAATATCCATAGAAGATGGCTTAATAATTGTATTAGTATCATGTGTAGGCAAAGGATTCGTATAGATCTAGAGATTTTGATTAGGAGGAGAGAAATATTTTTTCCCACTACCATCAAAATTATCAACAAAAAGAGCATTAGAATTGATTAAATCTTGAACCTTATATTTTAAACAATGACACTTCTTAGTATCATGGCCATTCTGATGATGGTATTGAAAAAAGGCTTTGGAATCAAAGGATTTGGATACCACAGTAGTGGGTAAAAGAGGTTGAAGAGGAGGTAAAGTAATCATATTAGTAGTCAACAATTTACTCATAATAGAATGCAAAGATTTAGAAAGAGGAGTAAATGTATGATTTAGACAAAAAGTAGTGGATGCAAAAGTGCCATTATTGGATGTAACAACAACTTGATCAGTAACTACATTCACTTGTTTATTTATCTTGACATAGTTGTTAGGTTTTTGAAACTTGTTGGGAGTATGAGCAACATCACTCTTATCAACTAAGACATGAGCCATTGTAGTGTTTCTCTAAAATTGACTCACTTGTAATTGATAATAAAGAAGCATCGCACAAAGTTGTTGAAAAGAGGTAAATTCAGTAAGAAAAATCTTATCTCTAATATTCTTTTGTAAATTTGAAATAAACATATGGTGAATATGAATATCAGGAATAGGATAAGAAATCAGAGCATACAAATGCTTAAATCTACCAATAAATTTAGTCAATTTCTCTTTAGTATTATGTTTACAATGCATCAAATTAGTTAAGGATAGTTGTGAACCAATGTTATTTTGAAATTGTTGAATAAAGGCATTAGCAATTTTTGGAAAAGAATCAATAGAATAAGGAGGCAAGTAACAATACCATTACAAGGCCTTATCATGAAAAGTTCTAGAAAACAACTTGGCTAAAATCCTATGGTAATGAGCATAGTCACTACAAAGGATTTGAAATGTTTTAAGATGAGTAATAGGGTCTCCCTTAGCATTTTAATTCTCAAGACGAGGCATATCAACTTGCTGAGGAACAGGGGTACAAATAATGTCTAAGGATAAAGAACTTCCCATGTCATATGTAGGAATGCTAAATTTGGATTCAGTTAAAGACGCAAGTTGTTGTAAAGAGGACATAGTTTGAGCCAAACTGATTATTGTTGAATCATTAGATGAAATAGGAGGCATAGACATACTAGAAACACTAGGTAAAGTGTATGAAGTAGTAGGAATGGAAGACACAACTGGGGGAACACTTGGAACCATAGTTGGAAGAGGATTGGAATAAGTAAAAGGAACATTATGATAAGAAGATTTTGAAGTTGGTAAGAACATGGGAGGAACACTCATAGGAAGAGAGGGAACCAACGTAGTCACTAAAGGAGGAGTATAAGTAGGAATGATAGGTAAAGGAATGGAAGAAGGTTCCACACTAGTGATAGGAGGAGTGAATCCTAAATCTTGAGCTTCTTTAGCTAAAGGTTTAACATTTAAATGAACAAGATGAGTAATACCACACAAGAGATTAACACCTTGATCACTATCACAAAGGAATTTCTTAGGAGAATCTATAGCTTGAATAAAATATTGATTATGGTTCTCCTGAGTAAGCCAATTTCTCATTTTATCAAGTTGAGTTGAAAGTTTTTGGACTTGTTCAGGAGGAAATATTAAAGCATCATCCTCATCATGAGATGAGTGAGAAGATTTATGGTCCATAGTAGGATTAGAATCATGAATAATCAAATTGTCATCCAGGATCCTAAGGAGATGAGGGGAAGACTCGGGATCAATGAAACCCATAAGTCTATGACTTCTTCTAACCAAAATATTATAAGTAGGACTAGAGGTAGTAAAGCTCATATACCAATGCAATGCAAATGAACTAAACTATGGAAAATCCAAAGCATGAACAAAATTTTTTTTTTTGTATTTTTTATTTATATGAAATGTAAATACAAACACATAGAAGAAGGCTAATACATGCAATATCTAACACCATAAAAGAAAGAGTTGTCTAGCGGGTTCACCAAAATGTATAGTATAAAATGAGATGATATGTGTATGTAAATATGAATATAAATATGATGAAGTGTGATGTGTCATAGAGTGATATAGGATTGGGGAAGATAAGATACTCTTCAATACCCCAAATTCCCAAAGGAAAGATCCAAATTAATCAACCAAAAGAAAATGGTCAATGCACAAATGAATCAATCGATGAAGAATATAAAGAAAGTAGAAAACCTTATTTTTTTTATGGAAATAAAGTATTGAAATCTTAATTGAATTTAAAGACAAATACTAACCTCAAAATATGACAGATCTAGAAAAAATCTTTCTAGTGTCTGTGCTGAGTTTTGGGAAATTCTGCAACCAAATTTGGCCTGGAAACATGGAAATAGAGAAAACCCAAAAACCTTCTACTTTTCTAAGAAAGGTTGACCTTGACATGCACTATTCTGATGGAAATTCTATTCGTAGATCTTGAAATTTTTCCAAAAAGGGTACTCATATCTGATCCACGATTCATTTTCTTGCACCTGTACTTGTAAGAAAAAGGGTTTTGTTTGTTGGATGAGGGGTTTGCCTTGGTCAAACCATGGTTTGGAATCAACCTTGAAATGTAATTGAAATCACAGCACTAAACAAAGTAAATGGAACAATTCACCTTGCTTATGTTGAAACCCTTGTAGAGGATTTGAATCCTTGAATCCACAAGTATGGATGCTCCAAATGAATGTAGAATTGTATGTAGAATGTATCAAATCAATTGCATTAGATCTTCAACACCAATCTTGAATGGATATTGGAATAGGAAGAAGCTTAAATGGATGTGGATGGAGAAATCTTCAACAAAGGGGCTCCATAGAGATTGAATCCTTCAATGGCTCCAATAGATCTCCTTTCTGAATTGGATCTTGAATGCTTGAATGCTTGAAGATGAATGATTGCTTGAATGCTTTATTTCTCCTTCTTTCTTTATGTCTTGATAATTTCTTGATCATGTAGTTTCTTGATGAAAAAAATGGATGTGAAAATGAAAGAGAAAGGCTTCATTTTATACAAGTTAGGGAACAAACTTCTAGAGAGGCCTACATAGGAGAATTAAATTCCAATTTAAGCCTTTACTCTTGGAAGTGGACCCAATTTAAATATCATTTAAGATTTTACCATTTCAAAGCCTGAAATAGCCGACCTAGAAGTGGGAAAATAAACTTTCTAAAACCTGACATCCAGAAACTTTTGGAACTTGAAAATTGGACCCAGGCTCATGGTTGAGGTTGTCTCTAACCCAAGTTAGGGTTGAGGATGAACCCAGGGTCACGGTCAACCTTGACTCTAAGGTAAAGAACCTCAAATTCTCAGGATCAGGTGCTAGAAATAGGCTAGAAAAAGGTGGAAAGAGAAGTAGAACATCAGGAAAAATCTAGATCCAAGTCAAAGACCCATTCAAGGCATTTGGCATGACCCCAGACCATTTACTTGGAGGGCTAAACCAGTCCTAAATGGAAGTGCTTCCATTTTCTAATGATACAAGAACCTTGAGAAAATGTTAGGACAAGGAGAAGAGGATAATGCACCACTTTCAATCACACAAGGTCAGCGTGAGGACCAATCTAATGAGTCAGAAGAAAGTGAGGATGTTGAAGTAGATACATAAAAGAAGGGCAAAGAGGTAATGGTTTTAAAGCCCACTATGAAAAATAACCTAAAAGAAAATCCTACTCCTCTTGCAACAACTAGACCGAGAACAAGGGCATCTTCAACTGCAATAGAATCTGAGCCACATAAGAAAACTCTAATAAAGAATAATGAAGGGGAGAGCTCAGGGAAAGGGAAACAAGTTCAAACAAAGCTTGTGTTGAGAAATCCTAAGAAGAAACCGAGAAGAAAATTAGTACTACAAAAGGATGGTGATGATGAGGAAATGATAGACATAGATGATATTAGTAAATTCATGGTGGCCACACATAAGCATCCAACCAATGTGGATGATATTTTCCAAAACATCAAGAGTACCGCAAGTTTTAAATTCATTAGATTTGAAAAGTTGAGTAAAAATGATAAGGAAAAGATAGAAGATGCTATGATAGTAATGTTGGGAACATTCAAGATGACACCTTTGGAGATTGGGAATATTATACCTAATGAATTGTTTAGAAAAATTGATGAGAAATGATAGTATGCCATTATGACTAAAAGTTAGATCAAAGAAGGCACCCTAGCACAAATTATGCCTAAGTTAACAACAAAGAAAAGAAAAAAATTCATGGAGAAATACAGAAACATGTTTATACCTAAATTGAGAGCATACTCCATATTTAATAAGAATTTGGAAGAAGTTGTTAAACATAGTAGATTGATATGGAAGATAATTTTTGGGTTGATAGTTGACAAGAGTGCACATAAAGATCAAAGCACATCTAGACAAGTTGAGCTTGATAATATCAAGGATATAAATGAGTAAGAAAATATTGAGGAAGAAATAAGTTTGAAGATAGAGGAGAGTGAACAATGAGATGTAATAACTATTGAGGATGTACCTGAGGACACATGAGTAAATATCAACATCTTAATCAAAGAAGAAATCAAGAGTCAAATTCTTACCGAGGTAGCTTCAGATAAATTTCTACCAAGCACTAATCTAGTTTTAATCCAAGTACATGATTATCCAAAGATTGAGGGTGCATAAACTATGGATTCAAAAATTGTTATCTCTACTATAGTCACAGTTGAAGAAAAGGACACATAAGGTATAAATAAGAAATAGGATAAGATGACAACTAAAAAACTCCATACACCTACCAAGTAAAACATTGAGATCAATATAGGTGACGGAGAAGAGAGCATGAAAGAACAAGAAGATACATCTGTAATAGAAGTTTTAGGACCACATGATGAGGGAACAAAGGAGATTGAGCTTAAAGTAACCAAGGAGTGGCAGGAGCCTAAGGAGCAAGAGGCTATTCAAGCCTTAGTACATCTTCCAAGTAGCAACACAATAGAGACCAAGAAGAAGTCACATAAGAAAAAGGACAAGTCTCCCGGTACTCAAGTAACACTAGAGGAAGTTATAGTGATTCTGAAATGGGACACTAATAACTTGACATATGAACAGATGCAAATTTTGTAGGATCTACTGAAGAAGAAAAGAAAACAAGAGGAACTAAGAAATGAACATCAACAAAAGAAGGTACTACATGAAATCAAGGATGTATTTGTAGATTCTTTTGAGCTAGAAGATATAAATGAGAATTAACATATATTAGAGAAGTTGGTACAAATTGTTAAAATGTGAATAGTGATGATAGTGAAGAAAATGAGAAGTTAATGCAATGGTCTGAGAGAAAGTTTGAGACCAGAGTACTTGAGAGGGTCTCAACAGAGATTACAATTAAGTAGGTTGAAATTTCTTACCTTGTCAGTAAATTGGAAGAGGTTGTACAAAATGTTCATCCTTTGTACAAAAAGCTATGCAATGTATAAAAAATTACAAAGGAGAATCAACATCTTATTGAGAAGTTGCAATTAGATTTGAAGTCAACATGACACTTGTTGAGCATGGATGCAAATTCCAACTCTATTCATTTCACTAGGTTGACTCATGCACTAGGAAGATTAGCCAAGTTGATGGATCAATGATGGGAAAATAAGAGCCAAATAAACATCTATACAAACAATGTTGATACCTCATTTGGAGGTCATGCATAGAGAATTGGTATTTGCAAAAGGGTTACTATAGAGAGATCCTCATCTCTCTATTGCAGAAAGTTTGGTTGATCTAGCTACTTGGCTAGAAATTAAAATATAGGTTTTGGATTCTATGAGATCCGATTGGGAAAACACATTAGTAATATTCTTCAACTTCACAAACCATTTTTGGACAAGTATTAGCTTACCCCAACACCCCATCAACTCAAAGTGACAAAAATAAAGGGGGAAATAGATGAAGACAAAAAAGGGGAAAATAGATGGAGATAGATGGTAAAGTATAAAGGTATGACATATTGTCTTGAATTTATTGTATACTCATTATATGTCAAAGTCATGTATATATCATGGACATATTATGAAGTTATTATGAAGACCGAGTCACAGTATTAGGGGGAGTATTGAAGCACTAAGTACTATTTTGTCTATGTAATGTAAAGTCATGACAAAGTGTTTTTGCCACTAATGTCAAAGGGGGAGATTGTTGATCTCCAAGTTATGTTGTCTATTAGTGTCAAATACTTAATCATTCTCAAGGAAAATTTGGTCAATCATCATTGAAACTAAGCCATCCTACTAAGGCCGAGCAATGTATAGACTTATATTTTGTATATGTATCCATCAGTAGTTACTGCTAAAAAAGTCAATGATCACCGAGTACCCCAATAGTTACTGATTACTATGAGTTCCAAGATGTATAGAATAGTCAGTGTCAAGTACAAGTATAATGATAATAGTTTTGACCAAGCACTAGAGACTTCATATGCTGAGTAAACCAATTTTTTTATATATGTTTAGAATGAAACAAATACCTAGGTAAATATTTTGGCTGACTTCTATGCATGATTTAATTATTGTTGAGATAATTAAGGATCTGATTATGCATTGTGATTTCAATCATTAATCCTAATGAAAGAAATGTAACCAATTAGAAAAAGGTAAAGTATAAGCAGAAAGAGTGATGAATCCAGATCATTGATCTTGATCTAAAATATTGGTCAGTTATTTATTTAAGGTGACATCAAAACCCTAATATGTAACAGTTAGGATACCTCACATGTATGCAAACGAATCAGATTTTTGGATGTCAGAAGCATAGATCAGAAAGAGTGGCTGAGAAAAGAAGTGAACAATAAAACATAGCTATATTTGATCTTGAGATCAGATAATAATTGGAAAGAGGAGATTCGTTATCAGCATTTGGAGTGCAAACCAAAGGATTGGGTACTGATACATTCTAGCAAGTGAATCAAGGTAAATCTCTTAATAGAGTGGTCCTAACATACCTTTATAAATCTCTTAATAGATTTCTTACTTAGTTGTAAGTTTTAAATCCTTTAATCAAGGTAGATTGTATAAGTTTGTAAGCTCTTAGCAGGGTAGACCCCTTACAAGGTAATGTTAGAAAGTAAAGTCCACTAAGATAACTGAGAGGGGGGGGGGTGAATTAGTTATCAAATAATTATAACCTTTATCAACTTCAACAACATTTAACCATGTAAGTAATGTAATTACCAACCATAGAAAGATATTCATACACAATGACACAATAACACAAGATATGTTGACTAGGAACCTCTTGATCAAAGAGTAAACCTCGGTGGGAATGATGCCCACAAAAGATGCACTAATATAAATATTCCTTGTGAAAGGATGGACTCTGTTAGGAGTCTTATGAAATACATTCAGTACATATGAATCCCTGTTAGGAGATTTTGAATCCCTGTTAAAAGATTCTAACCCTGTTAGGAGTTATGGAAGACAGAAGGACCCACTGCCTAAACAACTTCAAGGTAAGATCACTAAACACACTGTCCAAATGACCTTAATATTATTCAACAAAATAATATGAAATATGTTACCTTCTTACTATGCCAAATCACACTCATGGCTACACCAAATCTTAATTCCAAATCTCTATACTTCGCATGTCTTCCTTCACCTTCGCTTTCACAACTTCATTAGCTCTTTTCTTCACTTCATGCTTACATTCACATTCAACCATACCATGCTCACACTTCTTTCACATTGCTACATCTTGTACAATAAAGAAAAACATTCCTTCCTTTATACCACACTCAAATAATTACAAATGAGTCGGCACACAAATACAAAATAAAAGTTTCCACACGCTACATCAAAATTACACAAAACTGTCAGCTTCCAGATGTAATAAATCTTCACTCGTGTGACCTCAAAGTTTGCACTATGAACCACATCACTATCAATGTGTTCCAACCTTCCCTTTAATTGTGCAAAACCAGATTCCATCTTGATTAGGAGATATCATCCGATTTCCACAAACCGCTACTCAGGAACACTGCCTGAATACTGCTTCCACCAAAATGCTCATAACTTATATGAATAAATGAATTTCTATCTGTGCTCTTAACCATAGAAAAATAACATATCAAATAATATAACCTCAACATTGCATAGTTGTATCTGCAATATCCCACGTGCGCTAATCAAAACATTGTCTGTTTCTCTGCTATTCTCCAAAAGATCACTATGTTGACATCAATGACAATCATAGTCATGAATGCAACAACAAGGATGATAGAATGACTGCCAACATCCAACATTCATTCCTAAAAATCTCCCCCATTGGAATTGATGGCAACATAGATGAAAAACATGCAATGTTCCAAAAATCTAATACTGCTACTCTGACAAACATTTCAAATCTTGCTTCGTTATCCTATTTAGTTCTCTCCAACATATGGTACAAGTTGTTTTTCATGTACACTTCTCCCCCATTGACATCAATGATAGAAATTTCATCACTATGTCAAAAAAAACTCAATTTCAATAGACACTATTCAGAAAATACATTCACAAGATTCCTCATGACTCGGCTCACATACTCCCCCATAGAGGAAGTACCAACATCCAATCTAGAAAGATAGGGCTCATATGGCACTAGATGGATGCAACCAACTGCATCATTACTCAAAAGTAGGCTAGGGCATAACCCCAAGCATACCTCTCAGATACTCAAATGTATCCTTAGGAAAAGGCTTTGTAAATATGTCTTCTATTTGCTCCTTTGTGCTTATGTACTCTAGTCTGACTTCTTTTTCAGCAACTTTCTCTCTTACAACTTGATACTTGATCTCTATATGCTTAGTCTTAGAATGTAAAACATGATTCTTAGACATACTAACTATACTAGTGTTGTTGCAATGTATGACAACAGGCTCAACAAACCTAATTCCAATATCCTTCAGCATCTGCTTCATCCAAATTATCTGGTTACAATTGTTTGTTGTTGCTACATACTCTACTTTTTCTGTGCTTTGTGAAATACAATTCTTCTTCTTGCTTAGCCAAGAAACTAATCTTTCTCCAAGAAAAAAGGCTCCACCACTGGAACTTTTCTTTTCATCAACACTACCTCCCTAATCAACATCTGTATATGCACATAGGGTAAAATCATCAGATTTTTCATACCACAATCCATAGTCCATTGTACCTCTTAAATATCTTAGTATCCTCTTTACTGCTACATAATGTGACTCTCTAGGTTCAGCTTGAAATCTTGCTACCATTCCAACTAAATGTTGTATATTCGGTCTAGTATGTGTTAAGTACTACAATCCTCCAATCATGGATCTATATTTCTTCTGCTCAATTGTCGGTGTTTCATCTTTGCTAGATAGTTTATGTCCTATAACCATAGGTGTTCCAACTGGTTTACAGTTCTCCATTCCAAATCTTTTCAGAAAATCATTCAAGTACTTTGTCTAACATATAAAGATACCATCATTGTTCTATGTTATCTATAATCCCAAAAAGTATTTCATCTCACCAATCATACTCATTTCAAATTCAATCTTCATTTCATCAACAAATTTGTCACTAGCTTCATATTCTCCTCCAAAGATAATGTCATCAACAAAAATAACTATAATCAACAAACCATTTTCAATTTCTTTTGTATACAGATTGCTATCAGCTGTTCCTTTAGTAAATCCCAATTTCAACAAATACTTATCCAGTCTAGCATACCAAGTTCTAGGTACTTGCTTTAGTCCATATAATGCTTTTTTTAGTTTACATACCATGTCTCCTTCTTGAGTCAAAGGAAAACCTTCAGGCTACTCAATGTAGACTTCTTCTTCCAATTCTTCATTTAGAAATGCTGACTTCACATCCATCTAATACAATTTGAATTTCTTAAAAGATGCATAGGCAAAGAACATTCTTACTGCTTCAATTCTTGCCATAGGTGCAAAAGTTTCTTCATAGTCAATTCCTTCTTGCTGCGAGTATCCTTTACAAACTAATCTTTCTTTGTTTCTTACTACTTCTCCTTGTTCATTCATCTTGTTTCTAAATACCCATTTAGTTCCAATCACATTCTTGGCTTTAGGTCTAGGGACCAATTCCCATGTCTTGTTCTTTTCAATTTGATCTAGTTCTTCTTTCATGGCATTAATCCAATGTTCATCTTCACAAGCTTCACTAGTAGATTTAGGTTCAATTTGAGAAATCAAACATAAATGTACCTTATTCTGAGTTAGATCTCCTCTGTCCAAACTTCCAATAATTTGTTCAATAGGATGATGTCTTGATATATACCTGTTCAGTGTCATAGTTATAGATCTTTCTTTAACTGTAGATTCTTCTCTAGATTCCTCTCTGGTTTCTTCTATAGGACAATCATTCAATAATTCACTGTCAGTCTCATAGAATAACTTAGTAGTTTCAATGTTAAGCTAAGGATGAGCTTCTTCATCAGATTCATAGTCAAGCATTCTTTCCTAAATTTTAAACTTCTCATCAAATTTAACATTTGTACTTTCAACAATAGTTTTAGTTCTCTTATTATAACATCTATATGCTTTTCTCTTCAAAGAATATCCAAGAAAAATACCTTCATCAATTCTAGGATCAAACTTTCCAATATCATCATCTCTTTTTATATAACATTTGCTTCCAAAAATTCTAAAATACTTAATTGAGGGTGCATGTCCAAACCATAATTCATAAGGTGTCTTGTCTATGTCTGCTCTGATTTGTACTCTGTTCATTGTATATACTGTTGTATTCACTACTTCTCTCCAAAATGTCTTCGCCAAATCATTCTCAAATAACATAGCTTTTGCTGCTTCAGTCACTGACCTATTTCTTCTTTCTGTAATACCATTTTGTTTAGGTGTTCTAGGGGCTGAAAATTGTCTCTTAGTACCATTCACTTCACAAAAAGTGTTAAATTCTCTAGAAGTAAACTTCCACCTCTATCAAATCTCAAACATTTAATCTTCATTCTAGATTCATTCTCAAATTTATTCTTAATGATCTTAAACTTATCAAATGCTTCAGATTTTTCTTTCAAAAATGCAATCCACATCATTCTTGTAAAATCATCAACAAGACTCATAAAATACCTTTCTCCATAGAATCCTCTAGTCCTGGTAGGACCTCTTAAGTCTATATGAACAATCTCCAACTTCTTTGCCGATGTGAACTTCTTACTAGGAAATGAACTTCTCTTTTGTTTAGCCATCACACATTCATTGCAAATCATTTTAGTAGGCTTCATAATTTTAGGCAAATCCCTTACTGCAAGTGTAGTATTTACTTTCACAATGTTATCAATGTTTATATGACAAAACCTTCTATGCCACAACCAACTGTCATCAATTTTAGTAATCAAGCATGTCATCTTAGTAGGATTCAACTAAAATACATTACCTCTGGCTCTAGATCTAGTTCCAATTAGATTTCCATCTTTATCCTTTATCACACAAGTTTTCTCAGTAAACCAAACTTGATATCCCTTATCCACTAACTATCCAACATTCAAAAGATTATGTTTCAATCCATCAACAAAGTAAACATCATCAGTGTTAGTCTTTCCATCAAGAGTAATAGATCCTATATCTTTAATCAAACAAGGTGCATTGTTACCAACTCTAACAATTCCTCCATCATAGTTGTTAAACTTTATGAACTTCATGTCACCAGTCATATGCTGTGAACAAACACTATCTATAATCCAATCAGCTTTCTTTTCAACTTGGGAAAATAATGTTTTTTCTTCCTTAACATCAGATTCAAAATTCTCTTCTTTAATTGCTACAAATCCTATTTCATCATTAATCTTAGTATCACTTTCACTCAAAGTTCTTTCTATAGTAGCTTCAATATCTTCATCATTAGCATAATAACATTCCTTAGATCTTCTAGGCTTAAAATTATTTATGTACTTCTTAACTCTCTTATTACACTTAGATGCAAAATGACCATATTCTTGACAAGTCCAACATTTAAAATTTTTCTTACCGTCTAGTTCTCTTTTCACAAGCAAGGCAATACCTTCTTCAATCTTCTTGTCTTCTTCATTTCTAGATCTACTACTACCAGCATAATCTCCACTCACACTGGTACTTCTTGACAAAGTAGGATGAATATTAAGAGCACTGAATGTTGTCTCCATTCTAGGTAAGTCTCTTGATACCCTCAGGTTCATTTCTACTGCTTCCAATCTTCCAAGAAGAGTCTCTCTTGTAAAGTTTGTAGTACAAGGTATAACTTGTTCAATCATCTGTGTTGTCTACTTAAATACAGGAGTCAATGTCCTCAGAATTTTCCATATCACTTCATTCTTTGTCTTTGTTCCTCCACAAGCTTTTATTCCTGCAACAATTTCTGACATTCTACCAATATAGCTTCTAATAGATTCATCTTCCATCATTCTTATATCTTCAAATGCACATATCCAATTATGTAATCTAGCTCTCTTAGCATGTTCATCACCTTCAAAAGTAGAGTGTAAAGCTTTCCAAATTTCATGGGCTTTTGTTAAACATTTTACCTGACTGTATTCATTCTCTGAAAGTGTTGTCAAAAGTGCTTCTCTTGCAAGTATGTTACACATGAATAGATCTAGCTCATCTTTAGATCCTCTCTCAAGATTATCTTCTCCAATGATAGTCTTCTCATTCTTTGTAATCAACCAATAACCTGGTCCTAAACATAGTAGATGTGTCTTCATCTTCTCTTTCTAGCTATCAAAATTTACTCCATCAAACTTAGGGCTTTCTTTCCTGAAATTCGCCATGGATCTCCTTAAGCTATTAAACTTTTCTTTCAAGGACCTACTGCTCTGATACCAATTGTTAGAAAGTAAAGTCCACCAAGATGACTAAGAGGGGGGGGGTGAATTAGTTATCAGATAATTATAACCTTTATCAACTTCAACAACATTTAACCATGTAATCAATGTAATTACCAACCATAGAAAGATATTCATACACAATGACACAATAACACAAGATATGTTGACTAGGGAACCTCTTGATCAAAGAGTAAACCTCGGTGGGAATGATGCCCACAAAAGATGCACTAATATAAATATTACTTGTGAAAGGATGGACTCTGTTAGGAGTCTTATGAAATACATTCAGTACATATGAATCCCTATTAGGAGACTTTGAATCCTTGTTAAAAGATTCTAACCCTGTTAGGAGTTATGGAAGACAGAAGGACCCACTACCAAAATAGCTTCAGGGTAAGATCACTGAACACACTGTCCAAATGACCTTAATATTATTCAAAAAAATAATATGAAATATGTTACCTTCTTACTGTGCCAAACCGCACTCACTACTACACTAGATCTCAATTCTAGATCTTTGTACTTCGCATGTCTTCCTTCACAATTTCGCTTTCACAACTTCATTAGCTCTTTTCTTCACTTCATGCTTACATTTGCATTCAACCATACCATGCTCACACTTCTTTCACATTGCTACTTCTTGTACAATAAATAAAAACATTCCTTCCTTTACACCACACTCAAATAATTACAAATGAGTCGGCACACAAATACAAAATAAAATTTTCCACACACTACATCAAAATTACACAAAACTGTCAGCTTCCAGATGTAATAAATCTTCACTCATGTGACCTCAAAGTTTTCACAGTGAACCACATCACTATTAATGCACCTCAACCTTTCCTTTAACTGTGCAAAACTAGATTCTATCCTGATTAGGAGATATCATCCGATTTCCACAAACCGCTACTTAGGAACACTGCCTGAATACTGCTTCCACTAAAATGCTCATAAATTCTATGAATAAATGAATTTCTATCTATTCTCTTAACCATAGAAAAATAACATATCAAAGAATATAACCTCAACATTGCATGGCTCTATCTACAATATCCCACGTGCACTAGTCAAAACACTGTCTGTTTCTCTCCTAGTCTCCAGAAGATCACTGTGTTGACATCAATGACAATCATAGTCATGAATGCAAAAAAAACTACTACAGAATGATTGCCAACATCTAGCATTCATTCCTAATAGGTAAATCACCAAAAGTGATCAGAACTTTTTATCCCTAACATGCACACTTTATTGCTCCACTAGAGAAGATTTGTGGGTGTCATCCTCATCCTAGTTTTACCTTTCAAGGGTTTCTGGGTTACCAAATATTTGTGTTACGTGTTTCATTTTCATAGATGAATATTAGTAGTTAGATCTATTTCAAAATTTAAATTATGGTTTTGATATACTTGTTGAATTGGTTTCAAAGTATAAAAGTTTATAGGTTATGATTCACCCCCCCCCCCCCCCCCCTCTTAGTATCTTGGTTTCCCAATAAGACTTCGAACAATTGGTATCTGAGCATTTTTATCTGAGAATAATTCTAACCACATGAAATTTAAGATCTTGGAGATGGAGGCTTATAATTTGGGAAAGATCATAGAGAATCAAAAGATTGATATCTAGCTTGGTTTGCACTAGCTTGAGATTGCCAGAGAGGAATTGAAGAAATCCTTAAAGAGAAGGAAAAAATTGCCAATCCAACTAAATGACACTCAATATCAAGAAGAAGACACTAAAGGTCTATTTTATAATGGAAATTCTAGTGAAAATGATGCAATAATAGAAGACCTATTGGAGAGAAACAACACACTGAATGAAGAAGTCAGAAGTTTGAAGAGAGAACGAGAAATCCAATCAGTAAGACTATGTGAAGTGATTGAACAAAAAAAGAAAGCTAAGGAAGACAAGACAATGGTAGAAGAGGATAAGAGACAGATGGATACTAGACTTAATGAAAGGACATGTGATGTGTAGAAGCTTAAAATATTCAATTAGACATGGTAAATCAACTATTACTTGCAAATCAAGAGTTAAACAGGAAAGACATGGAAATTACAAATATGAGATTAGAGAACAATCAATTGACAAGTGAGTTAAGATCTGAAAAGGAACTCAATGAGAGGATGAACAAACCTAATGAAGTTGTGAGATATTTTGAGGAACTAATGAGATCACCAAGAAGATACAATGACACATCTGGACAAGGCCATAACGAGCACCTATCATCCACTAAAGAAGGAGAATCATCAAATATTAGAGAACAGAGAAATGCAAAGCCAAATAATAACAAACCTACATGTCATTATTGTGGAAAACTAGGACACAAAAAACATTTACAGAAGAAATAATTATACATCCACTAGTAAGCCTAATTTAAATGGATATTGTTTTAACTATAATATGACACCCACAAAGCTTCACTACTACAATAATAAAGTTTCCAATTAGGGTATACAATTTTGATCACTTCTGATGATCTTACCCTATTAGGAATAACATTTAAGACCTGTTAAGATCTACCTTTTTAGAGGATTTTAGCAACATTGTTAAGTGTGGACTTGATTAAGAGATTTACAAAAGATGGTTAGGTCTACTTTGTTAAGAGATTTTATTTTCCATAATTGTTAGAAAGTAATAGTATATTGATCTAGATGTAGCAACTTACTTTGTTGAATATCAAATCTACTTAGTTCTTAACTGATATCACCTTTTTGTGATAGATATGTCCTTTAAATAATGCTCGGTAGCCTCTAGTCTTCTTCTGATTTGATTTTGAATACTTATTCAATGCTTAGTTTCATAACCCTATCTGATCTTTAGATGTACCCTATAGGCAGCTACTTATGATCTCTGATTATTGTTATCTAACATCTTGATGATTCTTATATCATAAAGATTTGACCTAATTAGGGTTATGGAATCATCTAGAAAAAACTTGATCGATGATCCATATGAATGACCTAAATAAAAATGGAATAGGGATCATCACCAATGAATTATTATGTCTCCAATAAATCTTTACCTCGATTTATTTAAACCATTTTCTAGCTCGATATAAATCATTTGCCTTGTTTTCAGTGTCATTCCAAACTTCTGTCATTCTTGTATCACTCGGTAAATACTACATTCCTATCTTGGTAAAATGTTGATGCTTGGTAAACATGTATACTCAGTTATAACTATACTCGATAATCATTTGGCTCAGTGTCTATGCTCAATCAAGTCTGTGATTGGTTAACTTGTCTTCTTCCTTGTGCTTTGCTCGGTTACTATACTTGGTGTTTTCACTAACTTATCTGTTTTCTTCCCTTAATGACTATGTGTGTGACACTAATGAAAACTCTTAATGTAAT
Organism: Chamaecyparis obtusa; assembly: GCA_027943335.1. Taxonomy (NCBI): domain Eukaryota; kingdom Viridiplantae; phylum Streptophyta; class Pinopsida; order Cupressales; family Cupressaceae; genus Chamaecyparis; species Chamaecyparis obtusa. The sequence continues at coordinate 119,667 of BSBK01001069.1, read as the reverse complement.
TATGTGCAATAGAGTTCATTTATTATTTATTAGAGGAAAATATTTTGTATGTATATGTTTTTATCATTAGGTAACTGATTTTCAAAAAAATTGTAATACATTTCTATTTTCGATGTGAAATGACAAAACAACAATCTATAATAGGATTTCTCACTAAAGTGTTTATGAATACCTTATAATGTGTTCATTATATATCCTAATGTGTTGATTAAGCTCTTCTAATGTGTTGATTAAGCTCTTAGAATGTTTTCATTATGGATACCCTATCTCATTATGGATTTTGATAGGTTATCCTAGGCTCATTAGGGTTGTCCTAGGTCCATTATGATTATCCTATATTTATTATGGTTGTCCTAGATTCAAGAAATCACTTAGGTTCATTAGGAAAATCTTATGCACTTAGGGTACTTAAGGGACATCAATGGTAGGGTATGGTGCCAAACATTCCTGTGAGTATGGAGGAAAACTAAAACCATTCCTAAATTAATATTTTCCAATAAAACATGTTCACAGTGACGGTTCATGCTTGTGATGAACATAGAAATATTAGGCTACCTTGTGAATTTTCATTGAATGCATCTAACAGTTTTTTAATCAATCAAAAAATGGTTTCCCTACAAAAAACCACTTTGATTCTTTAAAATATGAGAGAGGTTATTGTAGAGAGGCATCTTGTTATCCTATATATTTAGATGGATTCTTCAAAAGTTTCATAGATTGCAAGAAATAACCCATTAAAGATTGATAGTTATGTGCACTTAGGGAACCTAAGGGAAATCACCAAGAAATTTGACAAGTGGGGATGAAAAATGGGACTATTCCTAAGTTAAAACCACCCAACCAAATGAGTTTTTGATGAAGGTTTGTACACATAATAAACAAAATGAGGTTTATGCTACCTTGAAAATTTTCATTGAATGCATTTGATTATTTTTACATCAACATAAAAATTGCTTCCCTATGAAAACCACTTCGATTCTTCAAAACATGAGATAGGTTATTGTATAGGGGCCTCCTATTATCCTATACGTCTAGATGAATCCTTAAAAAGTACCATGAATTTTGAGAAACATGTCATCAAATATTGATAATTTTTTTCACTTAGGACAATTGAGGGACATCGTTGAGAGGGTATAGTACCAAGAATTCCAATGAGTGGGGAGGAAAAATATGACCATTCCTAGGGTAAACCAATCCAGCTATATGTGTTCACATTGATGGTTTACACCCATAATGAACAAAACAAGATTTAGGCTACCTTGCAACTTTTCATTGAATTCATCTAAATATTTTTACATCAATAGAAAAATTGCTTCCTAGCTAAAAAAATCACTTTGAGTCTTCAAAATATGATATAGGTTATTTTAGAGGGACCTCTTGTGATCCTATGGGTTTAGAAATATCATTTTCAAGTACCATAGATTGTGAGGAACAAACCATTAAAGTTTGACAATTTTAGGCACTTAGAGAACTTAAGGGACATCATCAATAGGGTATACCGTTGAGCATTCTGACAAGTGGGTAGCCAAAAAGGGACCATGCATAAGGTAAAATTGCACAATGAGACATGTTTGTACTAATGATTTATGCGCATGATAAACATAACAATATTTAGGCTACCTTGCAACTTTTCATTGAATGCATCTAACTATTTTTGCATCAACAAAAAAATCATTGCCCTACAAAAACCATTTTGAGTTTTTGATGCAGGAGCATCCTGGGTGTAAGGGCAATCTTGCATCACCCAAAAATATTTCTAGTTTCTTTTCAATAAGGGCTATCTTGTGCAGAGTTTCTATTTATGGAAACTTACTATTTTTAGTAAGTTGGTCATACGAGCTCGTAATGTTCTGATTTCATAGGTGGAGGTTCATCTTAGTGATATCAGCCTACCAGTTGAGTTTCAATGGCATATCATCTATATTGGTGAAGTTATTGAGGTTTTTGGGGACAAAATATTTGAGCTCAATTTTCAAGGCCTCAGAGGCTTCACATCGCGATCAAACCCTGACTAACTAGAGCTTGTGCTAATTAGGCACTATAGAATAGGTCTTTCCATTTTTTAAAAGTGGTTATAATAGAAAAATGATGCTACAGTTAAAAAGTTATGGCCTCCAATAGTTGGGATACCTAAAAAATTAATTTGTAATTATTTTGAGAAAACCCTAATGTAATAATTATGAAAAATAAAATAATTCTAACGATAGTCATCCTTAAGGGCTAAATTTTTGGAACCTTCTTAGGCAGTGGAAAATTTCCTATATAAGGAAGGCTCGTAGTATTTTCTGGGGAGTTCTAGATAATTATTCGAGGCTTTGTCCTACAAAATATTGTAAGGAAAATGTCCATGTTGCTTTGCATATTGTAATTTTGAAATTTGTAATTCCACACTTGTGGAGATAATAAGAAGCCCATTTTTTGTTCTTGCAAATTGATGTTATTTCTCTATTTTTGTTATGTGTTTGTGGTATTAAGGGGATTGCCCTTCATCAAGTGGTATCAAAGAAAGAGTTCCTAAGTGTGTAGACAAATTGGCAAATGTGAGGTAGTTTGTACCAGGACCATGGTTATGGTTTCAATGATAAGCGTGAAAATGCCTCCATGAAGGGAACGTGGTGGAAGAGCTGGTGGTGTGTCACCTGAGGTTAGAGCCCTCTAGAGACAAGTGTGAGCATTACGGGAAGAGATTCATAGAGGCATGAATCTTGTTGTAAGAGAGGAAAATGAGGATGAACTAGCTGAAGAAAATGGAAATTTTGATCAGGAAGGAAAACACAAAATTCTGAACCAAGAGGAAGAAAGGATTTTTCAGGCCATTTCCAAGATTGGGAAAAGACCTAAGATTGAGGTTCCCACATTTTCAAAAAATCTTAACCCATAAGAGTTGATTGACTGGATCAATGAATTAGAATAATATTTTAAGTATGAAGATATTGAGGATCCTGATAGGGTCAAGTCTTTGAAGGTCAGACTGAAGATTCATGCAAAAATATGGTGGCAGGAGATTCAATTGGAGTGAAATAGAAGAGGAAAAGATAAAATAACAAGATGGGATCAGATGGTAGATAAATTATAGTGATAATTCATTCTTGTTGATTATGAGCTTGATCTACTAAAGAAAATGCAAGGTTTGAAGCAAGAAGGGAGATCTGTTCAGGAGTATACAAAGGATTTCTATCGAATCCTCATCAGAATAGGCCATGCAAAAGCCAATAAGGAGAAAGTTTCCCATTACCTTGATGGGTTGAGGCCAAGCCTTCGGGAGGAGTTCAATTTGATCTGAATGAATAGTATTGAAGAGGCATACTAGTTTACCCTAAAAGTAGAGGAAAAGATGGACAAGAAGTTTGAAAGAAGACAAAGTGGAAGAGGTCATGTTGCAAGATCTAGCAGACAATCTTATAAAGGGAGAAATGAAGACAAAAAAAGAAGGATGAGGCCAGAAGTAGTCAAAATCAAAGAAAAAATAATTTCAATTGTTCCCATGATTAGAATAATGAAGATCAAAGAGGAAGCGGAAGAGGAAAATGAGTGAGAAGAGGAGGCTTCTGTGGAACATGTTTTCACTATGGAGAAGGTCATAGGGCATATGAATGTCCTCAATGCCAAGGAAGGACAGATAGGAGAAGTGAAGGTGAGGCTAGAGTTGCACATGTGGATGAAGATGTCAAATCATCACATTCTGAAGATGCTAAAAGAGGAGAAACACTAATTAACAGAAAAGTCTTGTTGAGTGGTGAGAATGAACCTGATCAAAGGAGGAGCTTGTTTCCCACTAGGTGAAAGTGTGAGGATAAGTGTTGTGATATGATTATCGATAGTGGAAGAACTGACAATTTGGTTTCAAAAGAGATGGTCACAAAGTTGAAGCTCAAGAGGTAGAAACACACACATCCATATCGGATCACCTAGGTGCGGGATGACCATAAGGTCATGGTCAATGAACAGTTCCTAGTAAAGTTCAAGATTAGAGAATACCATGATGAGGTACTATGTGATATCATATATATGAATGCATGTCATATGTTTTTGGGTAGGCCGTGGCATTTTGACATGCATGTTGTACATGATGGTCATGCAAATACCTATTCCTTGAAAAAGGATGGAGTGTGAAATAATCTAAAGCCATTGAAGGACATAGAAGAAAAGGTATGTAACAATGCGAGAATATATTTTGTTGATGGAAGAAAATTTCTAGAGGGTATGAGGCCTGAGCATATGTTTTTTTCTTTAATTCTAAAAGCAGGTAAAGAGGAAAGTAGAATATGTACCTCTAGAAGTTGTAGATCTATTGAGTGATTTTTAGGATATTGTGTCTCATAATGTACTTGGTGAATTACCACCTATAAGGAAGATCAATCATTAGATGGACTTGATTCTAGGAGCCAGTTTTCTAAATAAGGCATCACACAGAATGACACCAAAAAAAAGTGAGGAGCTGAATAGACAAGTACATGTGTTATTATAGAAGTGGTTGATTTGAGAGAGTTTGAGTTCATGTGTTGTACCTAGAGTATTAGAACTAAAGAAGAATGGGGAATGGAGGATGTGTATAGATTCTAGGGCTATAAACAAGATCCCAATCAAGTACAAATTTCCATTGCCACAAATGGATGATATTATGGACTATTTGAGTGGAGTTGTGTATTTATTAAAGATAGATATGAAGAGTAGATATCATCATATTCAGATCAGAGGAGAAGAATGGAAGAATTATTTCAAGACAAAGGAAGGATTGTATGAGGGGTTAGTCATGTCTTTTGGGCTAACCAATGCACTGAGCACTTTCATGCGGCTCATGAATGAGGTTTTAAAAGAATTCATGGGTAATTTTGTCTTTGAATACCAAGATGATATTTTGATCTTCAGTAAGACATTGGATGAGCATATAATGCATATTTGTAGGGTAGTTGAGAAGTTAAGGGAAGAGAAATTGTTGATTAATTTGAAGAAGTATAGTTTTGTGAAGAAGGAGTTAGTGTATCTAGGATTTGTAGTTTCAAAAGAAGGTCTAAAAATGGACCCAAAAAAAGTGAAGGCTATCCATGAATAGCATACTCCAAGGAGTTCTACTGAGGTAGGATCTTTTCATGGTTTGGCTAGCTTTTCCATAAATTTTATCAGGAGTTTTAGTAGTATTTGTGGACCCTTGACTGAAATAATGAGAGGAGATAGGAAAGAGTTTAAGTGAACTACAGGGGCAGATAAGAATTTTAAAATGTTGAAACAAAAAAGTACAGAACAACTTGTTTTAGCAGTTCCTGATTTTAATAAGGCGTTTCAAGTAGACTGTGATGCTAGTGGTACTGCAATAGAAGTTTTTTTTGAGCCAAGAAGGTAAACCTATTGCTTATTTTAGTGAGAATTTAAATGATGCCAAGGGGAAATAGTTTATTTATGATCAAGAATTTTATGCTATAGTTCAGGCATAGAAAAAGTGGAGACACTATTTGTTTCCTAAAGAGTTTGTTTTATATACTGATCATCAAGATTTGCAATATTTGAATAGTCAAGAAAACTTGAATTAGAGGCATTTGAAATGGGTTGAGTTTTTGTAGAGTTACACATTTGTTTTGAAACACAAAAGTGGAAAGTATAACAAGGTTGTAGATGCGCTTAGTAGAAGACAATTTTTTCCGATAGAGATGTAGATTGAGGTGGTTGGGTTCAAGGAACTTAAGAGTTTATATTGAGAGGATCATAATTTTGGTGAAGCTTGGAAAGCTTGTATAGAATCTATTACTCTAGATAGAACAAAGTGGCTGGATTTCATCATCTAGGATGCTATGCTATTCAGAGTGAGTCAGTTCTATATTCCACAAAGTTCTATGAGGGATAATCTCATCAAGGAGAAGCATAGTGGAGGATTGACTGGACATTTTGGTCGAGATAAAACCCTTTCTCTAGCTAGTGAGAATTAATATTGGCCATATTTGCATCAATATGTCAAGAAGTTTGTACAGAGTTGTAGATTATGTCAAATGGAAAAAGGAGTAAAGAAGAATATAGGGTTGTATCAGCCTCTACCTATACTAGAGAAGCCATGGGAGGATATCAGTATGGACTTTATTCTTGGTTTTCCAAGAACTTGGCAGGGACATGATTCAATTTTTGTGGTGGTTGACATATTTTTGAAGATGACACATTTCATTCCCTACAAAAATACTAATGATTTCATTCGTGTAGTTGAATTGTTTTTCAAAGAAGTAGTGAGACTACATGGTTTTCCAAAGAGCATAGTTTCAGATCAAGACACTAAGTTTGTTGGATATTTATGGTGCACATTGAGGAAGAAGTTGAAGACAGATTTGAAGTTCATCTCATCACATCATCCATAGATGGATGGATAGAAAGAGGTGGTCAATAGGAGTTTGGGGAATTTGTTGAGATGTTTGGTTGGAGATAAGCCAACATGATAGGATTTGATTTTACCATAGGTAGAATTTGCATACAATAATTTTGTCAATAGGAGTATTGGTAAATCACCATTCCATATTGTATATGGAAGTAGTCACAAAAATTCTTTTGAGTTGAGGAAGATAGACAAAGGAAAGATAAGTAGGGTTGAAGCTGAAGATTTTGTAGAACATTCGAAGAGAATCCATAAGAAGGTGAGAAAGCACATTACCAAGATGAATACGCAGTATAAGGATAAGGTAGATGAGAAAAGGAGGCATAAGGAATTTCAGGTTGGGGATGAAGTTGTTGGGACTCAAAATTCAATTTTGAGGTACCATGTAAAACGCTTGCTAAAGTGCTCCTTTGGGTCTAAAATGCACATGTGAAAAGGGTGTTTTCGGGTCCTGTAATGAGTGGAGAATGATTTAATACCTTTTTTATGTCCCATTGATTCAAATTGAGCTTTCAAGTTGCATGTTGAAATGGGTTTTCATCAGTTCATCCCTAGGGGGTCTCAAAATCAGAAAATTGCTAAGTATAGAATTCACCGGGAAGGGCTACTTTGACATTAAATATCTTGAATTCTGACAAGTGTCATGAAAATCTGGGAGTGGGGTCTTCTTCAGTGTACTTCCATTGACCTATGTTTCTGATTTCAAGTCACAGCGACAAGTTTTAATAGGTCTTTTGTTTCCCCTTCCGGAGGTGTTTTTGTGAAGCTCCATCTTGCACTTTTCATAGTTTTGTCGGGAGCCCTGTTTGTGAAGCTATATCTGATACCCAGTGATTGGTCAAGAAGAATTAATGATTGATCTATGTTGTAAACATGCTTTTCTTCTAGCCTATCCATTTTTAGCCTCTGGTGAATCCGTTTCAATACTTTTCAAAGCCAAATCCATTTCCAGTTTTCATTATTTTGCTGAAACCCAGAAGTTCAGAAGTTTTAAGGGCTATATTTGACAGTGTGTAAAAGACACCTGCATGATCTGATGAGAAAGCTAATGATTGGGTCATGTTGCAATCATGTTTTACTCCCACCATGCCAAATCTAGAACCATGAACAATCCGTTTGACCAAGTTTCCAGGCTCATTCCATTTGCAATTTTCGCGAAATGTGTTCAGTTCTACAGTGTGTTTTCCCAGAAATCTGAATGCCCTACTTTGCCAATGAATAAATTTTGACCAGTTGACTCTTTTGATAAAATTCTTTTTGTGTTGTCTTGCAAAGTCGACATATAGCTTCCAGTTCAGATTTGAGCGTTTTGCTAATCCAGTTGATATCTTTTTAAAGGCGTTTCCAAACAGAACTTTCCTTTGTTTTTTGCATTTTCTTGGTCTATCTTTGCAAGTACCAGTTTTCACAGGGCTATATCTTTTGCCTAGTTTACTCCTAGATCGGGATGATGATTGAATCATGATGTTTGCATCTCAGTGTACTTATGTACCAGTTTGTGGTTTCCCAGGGATTCGTTTGGTGTTTTTGCCAGGGTCATTTCAAATGCATTTTATTACTTTTAACAGTAGTTTACAAAAGGCAGAATTAAAGGGCAACTTCAGAGGTTAATAACTTTTGCCTCAGGTACAGTCATGAGATGCCATTCTGGGGAATGATATTTTGTAGATCAGAGAATGTGCATGTTCAGTGGTGGCACCTAGTTAGGTGACACAGTCAGTTTTCTAGGCCAGTTCTGGATGAAATTTATATGCTTTGACAAGCGCGAATAGGCAATGATTTCAAAGGGCATTGTTTGACTGTTGAACTCTTTTGGCCCAAATCTTTCTGAGCATCTTCCTTTGACCGGCGTGTTGAGAAGTTGGAGAGAAGTTTATGCTCCTGATGGTGTGATCGTATGTTTTCTTTTTGTCAATTTTAAGGCCACTTCCAGAGGTCAGTCGGCATTCATGGTGACTTTGCAAAAGTGTAAAAGGTGAGAAGTATGTTTAAAATTTTGTTACATCATGGTCATACTTCATCGGAGGTGAATGATGCTTAGAGAGCATCAACGGTTGCATGTTTTAAGTGTGCACCAATTCCCAATGTTTGGAATCAAATGAATATATGGATATTCATAATGCATTGATAATTTTGACAAAATTCTCTAGTATTTTTCCTGTCACAAGAAAAAGTGGCATTAATCTTGAAAGAAGGATTGGCGATGGGGGCTGTGAACCAAGTCATGTATTAGAAGAGACTTTTGAAAGAATTATGGACTTGTTGGAAAAAGCTGCCTTTACACAGCAACGAGAACTTTTGAACAATGAAGTAGCTAACTTTTGTTGGGATATTGCAACTGTTGAAGTTATTAAAGCTATTCATGTTCACTGGCAAAAGAATCCGGATTGATCAAGTACATGTCTGAATATGGAAATACAAATGAAATATGTAATCTCACGCAATGTATATGCATGTGGGGCCTCACGTTTTAATAAGAAAAGCTCTTCGAAAGAATGAAAATGACATTGAAAGGCTACTGGATGATGTCTTACAATCCCTTCAATCCTTGTTAGTCTGTGTTGTTTCAAGATAGAAAGGAACCAATAAACATGAATGTGAGCCCACACATTTAAAAAAAGAGTGGCCTGCATTGTTTTAATGATGAACCAAATGCTCACATTTCGCATACATGTTTTGTTTGAAGTAAGCCACCAAAGTGAGTAGACAGAGAAGATGCCTTGTGCAAATTCAAAAAGAGGAATTCATGCATAGCAAGAGGGCTCTACTTCTATCAATGGGAAATATAAGAGAGGAGACTCACACAATATTTGTAGGGATCTCATACCCGAATCAGAGGGTCTGTGCATTGATATAGATGCCTGCATGCAAAATGGAGGTTTTATGAAGGTATCAGAGAGCCTCATGTGAAGGATAGAGGCACATTTTAAGCATGTAAAGGGAAGCCAATATAGGATAGAGGGATGTTTTGAAGAAAGGAGGATGCTAAAGGAAATACCATCCACATAATGATTTGTTTTTGCAAACACGAATTTGTGAAGTCACAGATTTGTAGAAGAAGAAAAAATAGTCATATTGCGGGGGGCATAACTTTGTTTTGGACCATTGGATTGGGCTAAGTTTTGGATATGTTATTGCAAATCAAGTTCTCTACATTCTCACTAGAGCAATTTTAAAACTTCTTCCTATTCGCGAGATACAGGCATCTGAGTACAGCACTATCTAAACTGCCCATAAGAATCACATAGAACATTTATCCCACATTCATGAGTTTTGATGTCAAAGTAATGTTTATATACACCGGCACCCAATTTGAACATGAATCAAGTAAGGAAGAAGGCATGTGGAATCCTTTTCTCATGTGGGCCTACCCAAAAGTGTGTGCCAGCTGGGCGCACTAAGGTATATTTTAATGTAATATTTAAAAACTCTCAGAAACTTAATCCCACATTGCTCCTGCTGGGCAAATTTGAGTTGTTTATAAACAAGTCAACATACATATGAAGTAAATCGAAATGGAGGAAGCTCTCCCTATGTAATCTTGTGCGGCCACCTCGGTTTCCATGCCCGCACCCAGACAGAAGTAAATTTTGCAGAGTGGTCGCATGATCGCATGGGCCATTTTTGGCCCATGCGAACATGTGATAGGATGACATGTGGCAGCCCGATGAGGTGGTGAGGAGGCTCTCAATGGGCCCCTTGACTGGAGGAAATGTAGTGTGCGATGGGCCCTAAATTTTGAATGAAAATGCACTAAAAGCTTTAAAACTCTAAAAGTTTGAAGTGCCTCGAGATTTGTGCGGTAATCTAAGGGTGGTCACATGATCTCATGGGCCATTTCTAGCCCATACGATCATGTGCCAGGCTGCCATGTGGCACTCCGGTGAGGTGGAAATAAGTTTCTATTTAATGTGCCCAGTCAGAGACGTGACCCAATAGCATTGTGACATGTGGTGCCCGGTTGGAGCCCTGGGGAGATATAAGGGGAAATGAAATATTTTTATAATATTTTATTTTGTTGTCGTCAGATCTCAAAATTGAACAAATCAAAGTTAAAATTATAATTTTCTATAGTTTAGACTATAGGGAATTTTAAATTTTTCAAAATGGTCATTCATTACACATTTTACAGGCAGGGCATGATTTTTCAAACTAATGCTGGAGGGGCAATTTTTGTTCAAAATGTAGAGTGTAATATACCGTTGGAACTGGGAGTATCTGAATTTTCCATTTTTGAAATCAATTTATGTGCAAGTGTTCAACGGTAGTTGCTACAGGAGGTTTTTTTTTTCATAATGATACTTGATATCAAGCAGTGGTTTGAACATTTTAAGATCAGAATTCAGTTAGGAGAATGTCTGATATGTTTGTTGGCTCCTGAATTTTAGGATTATGTTCCTGATTGCATTATTTTGCTCCTTGATCGTATTGTGCATGTGTTTTGATGGCATTCCAAGGGCATCCTTGTGTTTTTATTTTAGTTACAAATTCCCTCAAAATTTGAAGATATTTTATGCATTTGAGAGCAGAATACAGGGGATTTGATTATCAGTTATGGAGAGAGATGCTTGGTAACTTCTGAAAGAAGTTTTCAAAAGGTGCATGGTGGTTGCAGATATTTTAAAGGACTGACAGGTGTCAGGGACGGAGATTTTTCTCCATTGTCCTATATCTTTTTTTTCTCTGAATTGTGAAAGAGATGTTGAATTTTATGCTAGGACAGCTTCAGGCTTCTGAGTCTTGTATTTTTGTGTTCATAGTTTAGCAATGTACAGTTTCAGATAAGTTTTAATGAAAACAAGAGAATCCCTATTTAGTTCTTGTTGATGTCTTTGTATATTTGGTCTTGTTTCTTGTGTGTCAGTTTGTAAGGCATTTTGAGGCACTGGCTATAAGGTAGCTGTGATCTTGTTTTCAAGTTTCTTTCAAGGAGAGAGTCAGTCTTAAATACAAGATCTGAGAAGTTGAGATTTATATATGAATTTGATGTCCAGGTATTGAAATGAGAAGAATTATTTGCATGGCATTCCATTTGGGTTTTGGAGTTTGGATTTAAGTTTTCTGGGATTACATATTTGTTGACTCTGTTGCCCAATAGACAAGGCACTGGTCCTAGTTTGAATAGCAGTTTTTCTTCATCAAGCATTAATTGAAATCACTTTACTTTCTTGTTATTATGAACTTTCATGTCTGATTGTATTTAGGGAGTACAATTCATTCTAGTGATTCCTTGTAGAGAGAATCAATGGGTTAACCTGCCTAAGTTTCAAAGCTCGGAAAGAAGGAGTTTATCCTTGTTGTCACATTTGCCATTTTTCTGCAATGAGTGTTTACTTTTGTTAATATCATGGATGGGCTTTCTAAGCTCTGCATCAGTTGCAGAAAAAGACATTAGTGAATCATTGTGAGAACCCCTAATCCACTATAGGATTTCATTGTGAAGCAGTCAGTCTAAAGATAGGTACACTCGCTTGGGTCTATGGAGCCCAAAGTAGAAGAAGGACTTGGTCCTTATCAATTAGCCTTTTCCCTGTAGGAATTTGGAATTGGGAATCTGAGATTCAAGCTTAATAGCTATATGGTGATTCTACATGAAAAAGAGCTAATAGAAGTCATGGTTCATTTGCAGAAGGAACTATTTCCAGTAGGTAAATATAACAAGCTGAAAATGAAGAAATTTGGGCCATGTAAGATACTGAAGAATAATGATTTAGGAAATGCCTATGAAGTAGATTTCCCTGCTGAGCTTAATATTTCACCAGTATTTAACATTTTAGATCTGACATAATATCATGAAGGGGGTGTTGAGGATGAGTGCTTGGCCAAATAATAGTATTAGAAACCCAGAGAAATGGACTGCATATTTTAGGATTGGACACCCCAAATGATTTCTAAATGGATTATTCGGTCTCATTTAATTATCAACCAGGGATGCAAACTTGGAATGGAATTTGAAAATTATATGCTTCAACCTTCTCATTCTAAGACTATCTATGGAATTCAAATGCTTATGCTTCAGGAAAACTATGCTAAAACTGGTAAATAAATCTATTCTAATCAAAGCAGGGAATTGCGGCTAGGAACTACTCCAACCAATTGTGCTACAGGAATAGGCTACTAATTTAGTTATCAGTAGCTTTAGGAACAACAAATTTCTAACTACTTAGAAATAAATAGAAAAATGAACTCTACACTAACAGAACAATTCACTCATCAAGTGGGCCCCCTTGAATGAGTGAATAGGAAATACAATCAAGATGAAAGATACAAACTTGAACTAAACATTATATTCATCCATAACAAAATTATTACACTTGATTGAAAATAGTATGCAAGAGTTCTATTATAAAAACTAGTTTGTTCGACTAACTTCAAAAGAGTCACAACAGTCAATTATGTAAAAGAAAGCTACAACTATCTCCTAAATCTATGATCACTTCATAAATGAGGATTAGTTACAACTCATAAAGTTTCAAAATAGAAACATCATTGGCCATGAATAATCCCAGAAATATAGGGCATTAAGGAAACTAAATCTGCACATTGCATGTAACAAAAAACATCAATCAACTTGCTTTGCTTGCAAAGATTTTGCAATCCACGGTTGGCTTTGATTACTCTAGTGCCACTATGTTGGTCTTTCAATGTCCATAGTCAACACCTACAAAATAATCAATGTGGACACATCCAACCATATACATATATATCTGCATCATTAATATTAGGAAAAGGTGTAAGTCTTAATTAACACTCTTGCAAGTCCTACGGCTATAGGAGGTGACTACCCAAAACATGGCTTAGGAAAGGAATCATTCATTAACATGTATAGCTACTGCATTTACCATTCCTATCCATCAATTCAAGTAGATATTATGTCTTTAAAGTATCCATATTTCCATCTTATGTTCACACACGCACACAAACACACACACACACACACACACACACACACACATAAAAACCATAAGTTCATATGCTTGAAAACCATAAATTCATGTCTATGTGCAATCAAATTTTCTAGGAAGACGATAAAAATTATTGAGAAAGATGGCTATTTAGAAGCCCATCATTCCCCCCAACTGAACTATTGCCGGTCCCTAGCAACCATGAAATTTTGAATCCTAGCACGAACTCTCAAGTCACTAGTTGTTCTCTGCCTAGACTCATCATGAACATAGTCAAAGTATCTATGAGTTTCTTTGAGTCTTTCACATCACTAGACTATAGTGGCCATATCATAATCCCTTGCATTGTCATTCATCACTAGCAATGGCTGTAGGAAGAGTGGAGACTGAAACCTCAATGGAAACCAGCAATTAAGGAGTGTCCTTCCCAACATAATGTACCATGGAACTCTTCTTATAGCAAGGGTTAAATTATGTGCTGAGTGAGGTTCCTTTGACTTTAGATCATGTGACATCCTTATCCATCTCTACTTGGAGGCACTGATTTCTGAGGCAATATCACATGAGGAATGTTGGTCCCAGTCTGCAAAAGCTTGTTCTTGCATTGGATATATTTTATTAGCTCCACTAGTGTTTGCTGTGATAGAAAGCCAGTCTAAATATGTTCATCTAGAATGTTGAACTTTAGGCCTCATCATCAAAGGAGTTGTCATCTCATTGTTTCTATATGGTGCAGCCTAATGTTCCCTACTTATCTCATTCTACATCCAAGACATAACCACTCTTAACTGCACATCCCCTACATAGAGGAGTGAATTCCACTCTATATCATTAGGGACTGCTAGGTTATGCAGGTAAAATTCACACAATAGGTTTTTCAGAGTCATTAGAGAAGACTGAAAGGCATAGTAAAATTCATGAGGAGTTGATATAGAAGGATTGAGTCCTTCCACAATTCTGGTTAATTTGAAATTAATAAGTTTTTCTTTAAGGAATAATGCATACACCATAGATGGTGATCTGCATTCCATTAGCTCTGGAATTAATACTATGATTTGATCAATCCTTTGTTTCAATACCTCAATCTGATCTGATTTTTGTTCTAACTAAGAGCCCTGCTCACTAATGACTTGTTTCAATTTTTCCTTTTCTAATTCCCATTGTGTCTTCTCCCATAACAATTGTTGATATAAGTTTATCCCTGTAGCCAGGAGTGTAGACAAATCTAGTGGGGGTAAAGGTTCTTGATTGAGTATATCCACCCATCCAAATGGCAAGTGAGGAGTTTTTATTATTTTCCTTGGTGTAGATGACTCTGCTTTCCATAAAACAATTTTTTTTACTACATTGCTTTCCTCACTAACATCGGCTGTGTAATGCCCAACTTTTACACACTGGACTGGACAACACACAACTATTTTAACCCACTCAAACATAAGAAATAGCATCACATTTTTTTTTTAATAAATTAAATGATCTTTTGTTCCCTTATTTTCTATATTTGATACCTAATGTCCAAAATTCAAATACACTAAAGAGTTATGTATATATATTCTAAATTTGTGGGCCTACTATACATTGTTTTAGTTGGCAATAAGAAATGTACCAATGTGTCATATGATATCAAATCTACAATTTAGATCTCTTTCCTTTAAGCTCATACCTATAATTAAATTGTACTAGTTTAGACTTACAATAATGTCAATTTGCCCTCCAATATGGTTAGTAAGCATCTCACTATTTTGGAAACTTAAGCATCCTACCATTTTTTTGGTAATTAGAGCATCTTAAATATTTTAAAAGTTTTACTGACATTCATTGAGATTTAATAATCAGTATCTTTATCAAAATGAAATAAAATTAAATAAAGGAATTGAAATGTTATAAATTAAAATTGTAATGTTATAAATTAATATTGAACAATATAATAATAAAATTAATACTAGTAATTTATATTAATTGACAATAATTATATTATGATACATATATGCATTTGGATTTGTTATAACTACAAGATATACCCATTAATATTATTTTTGGTGGTGAGGTAAAATGTATAAGATCATCATGGACGCTACATAACCGATAGAAATTGGACATGACATATGTTGGTATTGGCGATGATGTTGTGAGGTGGAGGCTATTTAGAGCATAGAGAGCTCTTTTTTAAAATTTATATTAAAAATGTTCAATAATTGATCAATTCCAATTATCTTCCAAATGTCTTGTATATTATGAGGTTTTATTTACTCATGCAATAGTTAAACTAGTATCAAAACTACTATAATGATCACCTTGAAGTATTTCTACAACTATCCACAATCTAAATGATTTAACATGAGGAACTTTACTATATTTCTGGATATGTGTAGCATGTCCTTGTATTAAAAAAAATTGTGATGCTATTTCTTATGTTTGAGTGGGTTAAAATAGTTGTGTGTCATCTAGTCCAGTGTGTAAAAGTTGGACATTACAAGCTGCTACCTTAGCCAGTGTTTCTAACCCATCTTGATTACTTTGCTTGGGCACTTCTTCAAAAATTTCCGTCCCAAAGTCAAGGGTTTCCTCAGAATTCATACTAACATCTGGCCTGAAAAAATTATTTACAAATTCCTCTATGTCCTCAGAGTCCTCACCACTATCAATAAGTATGTAGTTAACTCCAGGGTTAACTTCTATTTGTGGACTCTAATCTTTTAATGTAGTGTCACTGGCTACAGTTTGATGAAACATTTCCTTAGAAGAGGACTTTTCTAAAAACTCATTTTATACAAATTCATTCTCTACAGATTCAGAAGACTCAAGGTTAACAATAGGAACAAAAGCTTCAACATTTTTTTCGAAAAGCCTTTTACTTCTCCTCCTAGGGGGTATGGATGAGCTCGGAGGACTCTTCTATTTCCTTCTTCCTCTGCAACTACTTCAAGAGGGTTTTTAGAATTTAACAAGGACGTGTCATTTAACAAAACCACTAAACATTTCACAACTGGACGTGTCATTTAACAAAACCATGTGATCCACCAGCTCATGTCATTGAAGTTCACCTCCCATTGCTACTCTCAAAAAATTTTGAATTCGCCGAACTTACTATTTCCACAGAGCTCGACAATGGTAAATCATAGACCTCAATACATTACAGAACAAGATGTTGCAGAAGAAAAGGTGACATACCAACTGCAACTTGCTTCATGGAATTAAATATTTTTGCATGAAATCTAATGATATATTTTTTTGTCATAACATCTCATAATAGCATGCGCATGCCAATGCTTCCACCCCAAACATGTTGTGGCATATCATTAGAAATTAAGTTTAGCTTTTAATGTAATGCCCCTCCAACCCTATCAAGTCTTGATTATGTTCACTTGAAATTAGGAAGGGCTATATGTGAGAATGATCCTTCTTGAGATGGTTTCTTCCTAATCATTATAACTTGACATGTTAATGTGGGAAATAATAATATTGTTTAAGTATGTTCCTTTATATCTTCATGTGTGTGTTAGTGATAGGATCACCTGATAGACTTATATGTTTCTTTTAGAAATGCTCATGGTTACCTTAGGTTAATTGATTATAATCACTTAAGGGTTAGATTTGTTATCTTCTCTAATAATGTTACTTGGGATTAGAGATGATTAATGCATTTAGGGTTATATGATTTGTTTATCTAGATTTGATAATGGGACATCTTGAGTACATGTCTAATGGTTAAATGGGTTTGCGAAAGATAATAGATGGTTTATATTTACATGATTATGTTATGATTCATTATTTTTATACAATATAGAAAAGAGATCATTTTTTATGCTAACCACACTAATCCAATCATGCCTTGTTAATGTGACTATCTGATGTGACTGTTGGAAGAGGGGAGGTAGTCATAGTTACTCCTACAGGAGGTCCACATGATGTCGCACTCTCCCTCCTTGTTTGCAATTGCTTATACATATGTACATATATATTGGTGTACTTGGTTGGTGTTGCAAGATGCAAGTACCGGGCATCGGCTCCACCTAGCTACACAAGTCTGAGCGTGCCTTTAAAATCCTTGACATGTTGTTGTGTGGAGATATTACCAAGATTACTCTCAAGGTTACCCGTGGATTTATATTTCAGTTTAGGAGGTTACCCTAGTTGGGGGATTTGAATACCGTTCATGTTATGGTCATGTGAATTTTGATGTGATGTTGTTCTGTGATTTTGGATGTGAGTTAGAATTATCCCTATTAGTACATGTATATATGTTTATTTTATGAGTTATATTGATTGTATGTTATATAGGTATGTGTATATGTGGGTGGAAACACATATACCCATGCTTATATAAATAATAATATTTGTATGGATTTATCGATTGTTTTAGTGGTATGTTATTTAAAGTGAATTCAATGAAGTGTATTAAATAAATGTATTAAAAAGTGAAAATAATATTAATAATAGTAATAATAAAAATAAATGCTCTTTGTAGTAAAACTAGCTATCTAGGAGGGAGTTGAACTCGAGACCTCCTAGAAGTTAGGCTAGCTAGTTTCCGTGTGTGCTATGTGTTTTCCTTGATAGTTAATTGTTGAGTTTTCTTGTTATGGTTTTATTTTGAGACTATTTTTAATTAAATTTATTAAAACCTTGATTAAGTATTTTATGGGAATGATTTATTGGTTATTCAACCAACTACAGAAGTTGGAGAAGTTGATTCTCATAAAGCAACTCCTCCAACCACATAGTGGGAGGATAAGTAATTGAAGATTTTGTGTGCGGTGGGGGATAATTTTTGGAAGATGGATTTTCTTTTGAGATTGTCTATGATTGATTAATCTAGAAAATTTTGGTGAATGTTTATGTGAGGTTGAGAGTTTTTGGTTGGTGAAGTCATCTATGTGAGGCTTGCCTAGAGTTGATTGCCAGAGGAGTATTTTAGGAGGATATCTACTCAAGGCTGGAAATTTTGCAGAGAGTCTCCAACCAAGGGATAGATGATTCTCCACAGGACCCTAGGTAGGGTCTAACCTAGGAAGAATATCCATTCTTCCCATGAGTAAGACTATGTATATGAATGATCTATTACTTGATGAGATTATGATTGTTTACTTTTTGTTTGGAATCGGGAACTATATATATATATATATATATATATATATATATATATATATATATATATATATATATATATATATATATATATATATATATATATATATATATATATATATATATATATGTATGTATGTATGTTTTATTTTTTATGTATTTGAAACGTGTTTGCAGAAAGTTATTTTATGAATGTTTGTATGTTCACTATGGTGAAACCTCCCTGGGAGGGTAGAAGTGGTTTTGATCATGTAGGATAGTGTGTTATGTTGTTATTGAATGTATTATGAATGCTTCCAGAATTTAGAACTGTTATATCAACCTTACTGGTCCATGTCAGTTTATGCACCACCTTTTCTTGTCTAGATCTAGAATAGTTTTGTTAGATAGATTAGATAGATTGATGAGCCATTTCTAAAGGGAAACTGGGAGATCTCAAATGGGTCGTGCTTAGATTAGGCAACCATAGTTCCCATAATGCCTAGTTTTACCCGCAAGACATAGTTGACTGTCGCGTTTTGCACTTTCTATTGGTCTAGTATTAACTGAGTAGGTCGGTTTAGTGTTAACCAAGCTAGGTCGGTTCAGTGTTGATCGAGCCAGGTCAGTTCAGTGTTGACCGAGCCAGGTTGGTTCAGTGTTAACTGAGGGTGATCGGTGTAGTGTTAACCGAGCAAGAGAGGAATGCTAGTGTGAACCGAGCTAGATAGGAAAAATAGGCTTTATACAATTATAACATTAAAGTACTTAATTTCTTATACTTTAAGTTATACTTGTATAAAGGGTCTAGGTACCTTTTGAGATGACTGAGATAGGTTCCAGATTCATAGGAGTTAAGATGCAATTTCTAATTTTGAGTTTTCTTAAAAATCAGACTTAGTTATTTTTAGGCACGTGAGATTTTGCAGAGCATTATGTTTTGGTATATGAAATTTTGTGTAAACTTTAAATATTTTCATTGCTTGTTTTTGTTGGGATTATATGGTGCATTTAGATGCTTGAATAAGGTTAGGATGTGTTTTAGGGTTCAGGTTGTCCAATAGACTAGGACTACTCTAAGGCCTCCTAAATGTTCCCCAAACACTCCTAAACTTTCCTATTCTTTTCAATGCTTTGATTCTAGTTCTTGAAAGTGTTTATGATGTATTTTATTTCATATATGATATATTTGTGATGGGTGAATTTTGTATCACCTATGTACATTCATTACTTGTTTTGTTGAGGTTGTATGGTTTACTTATGAGGATTTTGGCATCAACTTGAGTTTAATTTTATGAGGCTAGGACTTATCTCGATGGCCTGTGTGCATGGGAGGGTTCCTTAGACCTATAAATGAGCCTTGGAAAGTTTTACTTATGCATGTGAAAGGTTTTTCCTTGAGATGTCTTGTGATGGACATTCTTCCAATGGTTCCTGTTATGAATATGGCTAAGGTTAGGACTCATTCTGAGGGCCTGAGTGCACAGGGGAGTTTCCTAAACCTATGAATCAGGACTTGGAAGTGTTATCTAGTTTTGTGACTTGTGGTGGTGTAAGGGAATAGGAACCTTAAGTGAGTGGCTCACCATAGGTGCTGGAACCCTAAAACAAAAAAAATTAACTTGGGAAGGGGGGATTCAAAAGATAATGAAAGAAAACATAATAATGGCCACATAGATCTAATTGGAGTACTGGGACTAGGGATAACTGGCAAGGTGGATCCCTATTCATAAAGGGGTGACCGGGGTTACATGGTTTCTAGGGTGGATCCCAATATATAGGTTGTGTGATGACACTCACTTAGGTGGTCTCCTAGAACCTTAACCTTGGTGTTATAGTATGATGATATTTTATGTGATTTATTCTTGTTCTTTTGAGTCTTGGATTTATTGGTATTTGAGACGTAGATTTCCTTAAGGTCTTGAGAGTACCTTGGTTCTATCTCCTATCATGGGGGGTGGAACTTTATCAGTTTCATGTGGTTGGGTGGCAAATCTCTTTCAAGGTATTGTTCATGGTTTGTGTCATGGCTGAGATTCTAAGTTATTCAGTGGTGAAGATTCTATTCTCATATCATGTATTTCTATCTTTTGTTATCAAGATGTAAAGATGTATTATAAGCCCTTGGGAAACTTGATGTAATTATCTTTCTATATGCCTTCGGGAAATGTGTAGTAACTGTAATTATGTTTGTAAAAGAAAATTGTAAGGAATAAGTTATGTATATGTGAAGGGTAGAATCATGAATCTAAAGAAGGGATTGAATATGGTTAAATCAACGAGTAATTTCTTACCTTATATCTCTTGTGAATTTTAAATGAAATTGAAAGTAATGGTTCTATGCAAACCTTTGTAATGAAAGTACTTATGGATGTAAACTTCTTTATAAGGGAACTTGTTTTGATACTTGGTTAGTGAAAAGATGTGCTAAGGGTTCAAGGGTATCTCCAAGTGAAATAATAAGGGAAAAAGGAACATGTATGTTATCGAAAGAAGTAATGGGATGCGATTTCTTAAATGTATATTTCAATGTGACTGATGTCGGGTTATTCAACTAGGTTTAATATAAATCCTTTACTAGATGTTTACAAGGTTATGGTTGATAATTTGTGGAAGTTAAACTTATGGCAAAAATGATTCATTTAATGATTTATGTTGGTTGCCAATATATGATTAAGGACTCTTAATGGAAAAGCTTAAATGAGTTTGATGGTGCCTTTGAGTTGAGCATAGTTATGGTTAAGGGGTAAATAAATATGAAAGAATAAATGTGCTTAGTGGATATGATAAGTAACATGTGCTTGTTTCACTTCTGAAGGTAAATTACGTGTTAGTCGGTAAGGGAAATTAATTCCACTAGTTCATTAATGTAATTGGTTAGGATGTGAAATGGAATTAATGTTAATTGAAGTTCTAATGAAAATAGAATTTGTTAGATTAAGTAATTAAATGAAATACTTGTTAATAGTAATTGAATTCATTAAGGGAACCTTAAGGAATGTACTTGTGGATGGTAATGATGATATGTTAGAGTGTTAAAAAAAAAATTAGTTGTAATTTTAGGTCATAGACCTGATTTCTTATGGGTTCCCTGGCGGGGACATTACAATTAATATCTTTAATTTACTTCAAATGTGATGACGCAATCATAGAAGGGAAGATCAGCAAGTCATGTCATAGACATCTCTCAAAGACATGAAACTTTAATTTTTACATGCTAATTTGAAATTTTAAAAATAGAATAGTTCCCCCCCCCAACTAAGTAATGGCATGGGTCCCACCAAGCCAAGTTATGCAAGAGTAGAAAATTTAAATGACACAAAATCCTAAAAATTAATGAATAAAAATAATATATGTATGAGTATATGTGGCACGAATTAGGAAGCGCTGCAGGAAGAGTTGTCTGAAAAATTGCACCTGCATGAATGAAGTGATGGGATGGGGTGAATGGGTGGAAGAGAGAGAAGGTGAGATGAACATTATTATGGAGAAATCATTCCATGAAATGTGAAATATTTATTATGGTGTTCTTGAATGGAATCAAGAATTAGTGGAATGTTGGGTAGAAGACCTAGATTCTTTGGCTATAGGATCACTTGCTTCAGCTGTGCTCTGGAACTTTAGGAGATGCCCATTGATAAGTAACTTAAATCTGATAGGATCAATGGTTGAAAGTTGGACAAGTCCATTGTCAAATATTGATATTATCTCATAAGGTCCAAGCCATCTGGTATGAAATTTCCCGAGTGTGTGCTAGTATCTTAAATCATACAACAATTCTCAATCACCCACATAAAATTTCTTATCACGAATGAACTTGTCATGCCATTTTTTCCTTTGTTGTTGTATCAAATCTATATTATGGAGGGTAGACCTCCTATATTCATCCAATCCATTTAATTGCAGTAATTGGTCTTCTTGTGCTTTGGTGAGATCAATATCCAAATCTAAGGCCATGCGAAGTGTTTTATGCTGGAACTCAATCAGCATGGAGGCTAATTTTCCATACACCAACTCAAAAGGAGTAAACCCTATGGTGGTTTTCCATGTTGTGCGGTAGGCCCATACAGCTTCAAGAAGGTGTGTAGCCTAGTCCTTTGTGTGCATAGCTATTGTTTTGGTTAGAATAGATTCTATCTTCCAGTTTTTTATTTCAGCCTGACCATTGGCCCGAGGATGATATGGTGAAGATTTCCCATGACACACCATATACTCCTGCATCAAATTTGTGATAAGATTAAAGGTGAATTGTGCTCCTTGATCTGTGAGAATTTCCCTTGGTACTCAAAATCTAGTGAATATGCATTCATAGAGGAACTCAACAACTTTGTGATCTCTAGCATGCCTCATAGCTTTGGCTTCAACCCATTTGTGTGGCATAGTCAGTACATACTAAGATGTAGGACTTCCCATGAGAAGAGGGTTTAATAGGTCCAAAAAAGTCAATACCCCACTTGTCAAAGGGTGTAACAACTACCTGAGGCTACAGGGTCATTTCATCAGACTTTGTGTGATGCCCCATACGCTGGCACCTATCATAGTGTCGGGTATGCTTTGTTGCATCTTTATGAAAAGTAGGCCAATAGTATCCGATTGTCAAAATTTTATAGGTGGTCCACTTTGCTACAAAATGTCCACTGCATGGTTCATCATGACATGCTCAAAGAATGTCATAAGTTTCATCCTCTCAAACACATTGCCTGGTGACCTGGTCTGGTCCTGTATAAAACACGAAGCCTGAGATCCAAGAGAAGTTAAAACTCTTCTCAACCAACAGGCAACACTGTTTAGGAGAGAAGTGAGGTGGTGTTCTACCTATGGCAAAGTAGTTGGCTAAGTCTGCATACCATGGATTAAAAGAATCAATAGAAAATAAGTGCTCATTAGGGAAGCTATCATTAACTACTATAGGATCATCTGGTACTTTTAATATTGACAAGAAATCGGCCACTACATTAGCCTTTCTTGATTTCTCTATTATCTTTACATCAAATTCTTGCATGAGGAGTAACCAGCGTGCTAATCTACCACTAATGGTAGGTTTATTCATTAAGTACTTGATAGCAGAATGATTAGTATAAAAAAAATAATTCATAACTTGTGATGTAGTGCCTAAATTTGTTTAGTACATAGACAACTGCTAACAACTCTTTTTCAATAATAGTATAATTTAATTCTTCTCCTTGTAATTTTTTACTAATATAGTAAATTGCATGTTCAATGGTACCTTCCTTCTATCCAAGGACTGCTCTAATGGCATAGTCAGATCCATCTATGTGGATTTGGAATGGAAGCTTCCAATTAGTTCCTCTAAGAATAGGTGTTGTTGTTAGAACATCTTTCAATTTTTGGAATGATTGTTTGCATTCCTCTGTCCATTCAAATTTAGCTTCTTTATTCAACAAGTTGTATAATGGTACTACAAGTTGGCTAAAATCTTTTATGAATCTCCTGTAGTAACCAGCATGGCCAAGGAAACTCCTGACATCCTTCTTCTTAACTAATGTGGGAAGTGTGTTGATAATTGCAATTTTTGCGGGGTCAACCTGAATTCCAAAAGATGAGAGGTAGTGCCCCAAGACAAGTCCCTCACTTCTCACTGTTAAGAGAGAGGTTGTACTCTTGACATCTCTTAAGAACCTTATCCAAGTTATCTTGTGCTTCTTCAAATGTGGTTCTATGAGTGGTTAAGTCATGCATATAAATTTCAACATAGTTAGCAGCAATGTCAGAGAAAATACCCAACACTGCTCTCTCAAAAGTAGCAGGTGCATTGCACAACCCAAATGGCAAGACTGAATAAGAAAATTTTCCCTAGGGAAAGGTAAGCATTGTCTTATCATGGTCTTCTAGTGATATTTGTATTTGGTTATACACACTAAAGCCATCTAGAAATGAAAAATACTTTTTGCTAGCAAGATTATCAAGCACCTGGTTAATGAAAGGTAGTGGAAAGTGATCCTTCTTAGTGGCTTTTTTAAGTTCTCTATAGTCAACATAGACTCTCCACTTTCCCCCCTTCTTTGGAACTATATCATCTTAAAATGGAAGCACTTCCATCTTGATAGGTTTAGCACCCTCTTTTAGTACATTTTTCATAATAGACTTGCATTTAGGATGAATTCTGCACTTGATTTCTTCATTCTAGGTGAAATTAGGGTTAGGATCTCGAGAATTCTCCTTAATTTCCTTCTTCCATGGCTCTATTTTCTAGGTAGGACTTAGAAATAGGTCCTCCTAGCCTTCATCACAATCATCATAGGATTTTATGCCTCTCCCTGGCATTCTATCCCATCCTGGCATCATTTCTTGGTCTCCGAGCATCCCCAGGACCTCCTGTCCTAATTCTAGTTAGATTTGGGCCCACTGGGTCAAAGTCAAAGTTGACCCTAACCTAGGTGAGAGTCAAGGTTAACCCTAACCTACGTCATAGTTAATCTCATCCCTGACCTAGGTTAGAGATGAGGTCATCTTTGACCTCCTCTAAAATTTGTGCCCCTTTTTCAGATTTGGTCCCGACGGGCCCTTAAATCAATGTCAGGCCCTCAGATCTGAGTGCGAAAAGGTTTTAATTTGAATTTTATTTAATTTTTTTCCCTCCTTAGTTGGTTATTGTGATTGGACCTTAATTCGAGGTGAAGTTTGAATTATGGGTCCTCACATTTCTCTAGGAGCCTCACCTTGAAACCTCTATATAAAGACTCTCATTTGCATTCATTTTCACCAAGAATTTTCATGATAAAGTTCTCTCAAGGAGAAAATTTCATGAACAAGGAGATTCAAGCAAGAAAGGAATGGTGAAGTGAAGAGGCAAGATTGCAAGAGGATGATATATAAGATCAAGCCATTGTGGATATCAAGCATCTTTGTGAACACACCATTGTGAACATATACTTGGAGCAAGAGAGATCCTTTCTTCCTTGATCCACCATTACCAACATTCAAGAATTCAAAGATACAATCATGGGGTAACAATTAAGGATTGTGAGTTTGGTAGAAGTACTTTAGCCTTGGGGACTTGGTATGCTTTTCTATCTCATTCAAATCTATGCATTGTTGTCTCATACATATTCATGCTAGGATTTTGATCTAGAGGATTAGATCTTGACATTACACTTTCAATACATACACACACACATTCTATTTCAATCGGCTATTCATGGAGGTGGAGATCACCAAAATGGGGGTTTGACTAAGGTAAAACCCTATATAGCCACCCCAAAAACTCCCCTTTTCAGATATCTACAGTCGTTGTTTCAAGAATTAAAGGACAGATCTGAGTACCCTTTTTGCTGAACTTCTGAGATCTGTGAACAAAGTCAAAATTGACCTTCAGAATAAAAATGTAGCCTTTGACCTTTTATGAGGGTCAAAGAGTACCTGCTGCTAGAAAGATGAAAGTTTTCTGGGTTTTCACTGTCACAACTTCCTAGTCCCAGATTTGGCTGCAAAATCTTCTGAAACTCCGCACAAGCTTCAAAAAATAGGTATTTCTAAATCTATTTCATGATGAGGTATGTATCTTGACCTAATTGATTTTCAAGTATTTCTAGATTTACTTATGCTATTCCAATTCAAAACAACAATTACAAATGTATAGTGTTGAATGTTAGGTGCATTATTAAGGCTCCTATTTTAACCCTATTCATTTTGGTGAACCCATTTACGACAACTCTTTCTTTATGGTGTTAGATTTAAATCTTGTATGCTTATAAGATTAGATTTCTTGCATTTCTATTTCAAAAATACAAAAAAATTACAACAATTCTTTTAAAAATATAAAAAAATATTTACATTTTCATGCTTTTAGTGCTTTCTTTGTATTCAACATGTATGATTCTTGTTTTTAGTATTTTGATGAGGCTTTTATTGTACAAGAGGATAGATTCCTTAATGAGGTACACGGTAGTGAGGATGAAAATGGTTCAAATACGATCTCCATGGATCCTATTCCTATTTCACTCTCCTCCACAACCTCTCCAATTGACCTTTACCATAGGGTGTGTGCATGGTTACCTTCATGTCCTACACCTTTGATGATGGTGAAAGGATGTCCTCATATAAAAATTAAGGGTAAACCTAGAGATCCTTTGGATTTCTTTGATAACACTGATTTTGTTTCACATGCCTATCGCACACGGAATAACCCTCAACCTATTGTTCCAATTTCTTTACCTCCTTCTCAACCTATGCTTCCTAAAGCACCTAGGTATCCATCTACCTTTAAGGAGTATAACTTAGTTGACCAATTACGTGCTACTCTTGCTAAGATATCTTTATGGGAATTACTTCAAACCTCCCTGACATATCATGAGGCATTGCAAAAAGCTTTATGTACTCTTCCTGCTTCACCTCCTAATCAAGAGAACATTCTTTCTATTTTGGATTGTATGCATACTATGCCTTCTATACATCCTATTGTGTTTTCTAATAATGATTTACCTTCCCTAGAGGTGCAAAATCAATATGATGCTCTTATGGTGGCTATCTCTATTAATCAGAGTATCATTCGAGGAACCTTAATTGATAATGGATCTGGGCTTAATGTTTTTAGCATGGATATGCTCAAGGCAATTAAGGCTGATCTTACTACTATTCAACCTGATAATGTTCCTATACGTGGATTTGACAATATTGCAAAAATGAATTTTGGGCATTATTACATTACCTGTTAAAGTTGGTCTAGTTATCTTAAATACTCCTATTCATGTTATGCCTAGACCTCTCAATTATAACCTTCTTTTAGGAAGACCTTGGTTACATACTATGCATGTAGTTCCTTCTACTCTTCATCGCAAGGTTAGGTTCATCTATAATAACTTAATGTATACATTACATGCGAATGATGCCTTGAATCCTTGCTTAAATGTAGAATATGCCAAAATCTCTGAACCTCTTCAACCTAGTAAAGAGATTGAAAAACAACCAAAAATACAACAATCTAAGATAAAACAACCTAAGATTCAACAACAGGAAGCTCCATCTTCTTCTTCTTTGACTGAGGATGATTGGGGGACATTTTATTTTAATCCTATGTTTATTAGAGAATACAAGGTCTCTGATTTGGAATTTATGAAGTAACAAAATGAATTTGAGAAAAAAGTTTTTATTTCTTCTCGGCTTTCTGAAGAATTAAAAAGTAATTATGTTTCCACTTTGATTAATGAAATGATTGAAACTATAAAGCCTAATTGTTATGACATTGTGACATATGCCACTCCTTGGACTCCTTCTGATATGACTGATCGATATGGTCATGGTTATCATTTTCTTAAGAAATCAGGATTTAATGGGAAAGGATGTGGTAAATATGAACAAGGTATACAAGTACCTTTGGATAATGAAGTTTATGATCATACATATGGATTAGGATTCAATCCTTATAGACAACCATCAGCTTTTCCTCTTAATGTTAATCATATTTGTGGTGGACAGTTGAAGTTGGTTAACTCATTGCTTATTGACCTTAATCAAGAACCCTCTCTCGATATTTTTCCTAAAGATGAAGCCTTAATGGAATTTTTAGGGGTTTATGAAGATCTACCTAAGTTTCATCACAAATGAGGAAAGCCTTATTGTTTAAAAACCAATGCTTATTTTTGAGAACATGATAAACAAGATATTCTCCTTTTACCGATGGATCCTTAGATAAGAAATGATTTGTTAATTAATGAAACTATTGATATTCAAGTGGATGAAAATGAATCCCAAAGGATGATAAAAATTGGGAAATGTTTGAATCAAGATGAACGTGATTAGTTGATTTCCCTTTTTCTTGAATTTAAGGACATCTTTGCTTGGACATACTCAGATATGTTAGGTATAGATTCTAAGATTGTTACTCATAACATTGTTTTAAAACCAAATATGAAACCTGTGAAATAGAAAATTTGAAAGATGAATCCATGAATTGCTTTATTAGTCAAAGGTGAAATTGAGAAATTATTGGATTCTAGATTTATCCATTCTATTGATTACTCAGATTGGATTTCAAATATTGTGCCTATGTCAAAAGGAGAAAATAAGATAAGTATGTGTACTGATTTTAGAGATTTAAATAAGGCATCCTTGAGAGATGATTTCCCATTACCTAACATCGATATGATTATGGATTCAACAGCGAGTCATGCCTTGTTATCTTTTATGGATGGTTTTTTGGGATATAACCAAATCTTTATCCCTCTTGAACATCAATTTAAAATTGCATTTATAACACCTTGGGGAACCTTTTGTTGGGTCATGATGCCCTTTGGATTAAAAAATGTAGGAGCGACTTATCAACAAGCTATGGCTTTGATTTTTCATGATTACATTCATAAGATCCTTGAAGATTATGTGGATGATATCTTGGCAAAATCTATACAAAGAGAAGACCACGTTACTATTTTATGACAGATATTTGGAAGGATTAGAAGTTACAACATGAGGTTGAATCCTAAGAAATATGTCTTTGGAGTTGATTCTGGAAAATTATTAGGATTAATAATCTCTAAGAGAGGCATCGAAGTAGATACTGGAAAGATTGAAGCTAGTTTTAATATGCTTCCTCCTAAGAATATTTCTCAATTATGAAGTTTAAAAGGAAAAATAAAAGCTATTCATTGCTTTATTTCTAATTTAGCGGATCGAACTATCCCTTTTACTTCCTTGCTTAGAAAGGATACCACTTTCTCTTGGAATGATGATTGTAAACAAACTTTTGAGCAATTTAAGGAGTATCTTGTGAATCCTCCTATCTTGCAACCTGTTAAATTTGATAAACCATTCCATTTATACACTTTAGTGACTCCACGGGCCGTGAGTGTGTTGTTAGCTCAAATTAATGATGATGGTAAAGAAAGACCTGTGTATTACATTAGTCAGACTTTACTTGATTATGAAACAAGATATATAGATTTAGAAAGACAATGTCTAGCTATGGTTTATGCATGTCAGAAACTCAGGCATTATCTTATAAATGTTGAAGTTAATGTAATTGTCAAATTTTATCCTTTGAAACGTCTTTTCTCACAAACTGATCTCTTTGGCCGGTTAGTAAAATGGGTGATGTTGCTTATCAAGTTTGATCTTAATTTTATTTCTTAGAAGTCTATTAAGGGAAAAGTGTTAACATATTATTTAGCTAAAGCTCCTTTTCCTCACTCAGATAAATGTTCTACTTCAATAGAATTTCCTGATGATAATATCCTAAACATTCAACTGGATGATATTTGGGAATTATATTTTGATGGGTCTAAGTGTAAGATAGGTTCTGGTGTGGGTATCATATTGATTCCCCCTACAAAAAAACCCATCCCTTTATCATATAATTTAACCTTTCCTTGTACTAATAACATTATGGAGTATGAAGCTCTTATAGCTAGACTACGAGTAGCCTGATCCCTCAATATCAAACATTTACAAATACATGGAGATTTGCAACTAATTGTTGAACATATTAAAGGAGGATATCAGACTAAAAATGCTAAAATGACATAATACAAAGATTTAGCTCTTTATGTGCTTTCACAATTCTCCTCTTATAGGATTTAGACTTTACCTAGGAAGGATAATCAACATGCAGACGCCATGGCAAGCACAACTTCTTTGGTTTGTCTTGAGAATAATGCTGAAAATTTTTAATTTACCATACAAACTCTTAAATGCCTTGTAATTTCTAACAAGATTATCTCTGACTATTTCAATTTGCATTCAGATGAATGGTATTCACATATTTTTCATTTTTTGAAGGATGGTACTTTTCCTAAATCAGCAACAAGGATCACGTGTAATTGTATTAGGAAACTTGTAGTACGTTACATCATTTTAGGAGATATGCTTTATAAATTCTCTTATGAAGGATTATTATTAAGATGTCTCAATAGAACTAAAATTCCTGTAGCTTTAGCAGAAGCTCATTCTAGCTCTTGCGGGGGACATTTTGGTGGAAAATCATTGGTTAATAAATTGCTTCGAATGAGATATTATTGGAAAACAATGGAACATGATTCTTTTATGTTTGTTAAGAAATGTCCTCAATGTCAACAACATAGTAATTTGATTCATTCTCCTACTCGTGAGCTTCATAATCAAGTTTCTCCATGGCCTTTTAGTGTTTGGGGTTTTGACCTTATTGGAAAAATCTCACTGGCTTCTTCTCAAGGACATACTTACATTCTCACTACTACGGATTACTTCACGAAGTGGGTTGAAGCTGTTCCTCTTCGTTCAACAATGGCAGATTTTATTTGTGATTTCATCCTTAATAATATCATAACAAGATTTGGTATTCCTTTGATGATAATTTCAGATAATGGAACATCTTTTAAAAACAAAGAAGTTGCAAAATTCTTGGAGAAATATAGGATTCAACATAATTTTAAACTCCTTACTATCCTCAATCTAATGGACAAGATGAAGCATCAAATAAAATTATTAAACAAATTTTGAGAAAAATAGTTAGTAAGCATGCAAAAGATTGGCATACTCAACTGACTTATGCTTTATGGACCTATAGGACTAGTGTTCGTACTACCATGGGAACTTCTCCTTACAACCTTGTCTATGGTACTGATGCTATTATGCCTTTGGAACTAGAAATACCTTCTTTACGTGTTTTGTTTCATAGGATAATTGATAAAGATACTTTTCATGAACAATGCTTACAAGAATTAGAAATGTTGGATGAACAACAAATACATGCATTAGAACATATAAAATTTTATCATAAATA
Organism: Chamaecyparis obtusa; assembly: GCA_027943335.1. Lineage (NCBI taxonomy): Eukaryota > Viridiplantae > Streptophyta > Pinopsida > Cupressales > Cupressaceae > Chamaecyparis > Chamaecyparis obtusa. The sequence goes on along the minus strand of BSBK01001069.1, from coordinate 88,631 downwards.
TCTTCAGAAATAATACAATCATAAGGTAATTGAACAAACATTTGCGGTGGGTGATTTAGTCCTTTATGAGAATCAATGAAATGTGAATGCTTTACCGGCTGAAAAAGGAAAATTTAGCCCTAATTGGCTTGGACTTGTGTGTGTGTGAAAATTGTACCTGATTTGCAGACACAACACTTCAATAAAACATTAGAGGTTAGCAAAAATCAAAATCATGCAAAATTGAAATCTAATCTAACCAAGCGATCTACTACCTTCTAATAGGTGTGAGATTGATGTTCTTAGATTGTTATCGAGATCAGTGACCTAGACGACACCTAAATGAAGGATTTGAATGCAATTGATCTAGATATGAAATATGAATGCAAAGTAATCTATTTTTTATTTTTTTTTAGATGCAATAAGAATGATAAATTGATATGAATCTATGCTAATATGAAAATTGATCTATGATATGCTAAATGATCTAACAAATGAAAACTAATATGATATGAATGCAAATGAATTGATCTCACAATAGTCTTGATTCACAATAAGCTTTGATTCTTCATCCTCCAATTCGACAGCGTGAGGATGCAAAAATATGAGATGCTTTGAGATGAGCTGAGGCCTTAATTTATAGAAATCTAGGGCTTTGGAGGTGCATGGAAGAAAGCCATAAATCACTCAAATTAACTTAGCTTGATTTTTGAGTTATCTGATAATAAAGATAATTTAATTCACAAAAACATGCAAATCATGCAAAAATAGCTTTTTAACTCAAATAGAAGTTTAGATCAACTTTAAAACTCAAAAATGATGTTGAGTTCCAAAAAGTCAATAACTTGCATTGATTTTCTGATTTGGAGTTTAACTTCCCTTTGATTGTGCACATGGATAATTATGAATTAATAAATAAATAAAGTGATTTATTCTCAACTTAACTGATTTTTGAAAAATAATTGATTTATGGGTTAATCAATCATTTAATCAAATTTTTATTCAAAAATAATATCATCAAATATGACAACTTGCTTTAATTAATTAAATAAGAATTTAATCAATTAATGATAGGATTTTGGATTTATTGTCAAAATTAAATAATAATACTTAGGAATAAATACAATTAAATTCAATTAAATAATTAAGTGGCAGAATTAAATCTAATTAATTAAATATTGAGAATATTCAATTAATCAAACTTTACGATAAATGTGATTTATCGCCAAATAATTATAAAATTAAAGATAATTATGATAAATAGGAATATTGCTAGGAATATTCCCCGATGCAGAATTTAAGATAATCAATTAGGATTCGATGATGTTTAGATGTGCCTTAGGTTAGGACTTTGATGTCAATTTCGTTTGATATGTTGATATAGAAGATTAATGAGCTTATAGCCCATTTTTGGGGTATTACAGGACCTTTTGTTGTTACTAAAGACTTTGGTTCAGGTGCTTATAAACTTGCTGATATGGATGGTGTTTCTTTTAAGGAACCCATTAATATTATGCATCTTAAACATTATTATCCTTAATTTCATTTATTTTCCTATGCATTTATGTACTCCTTATAAATATTTATTTTATAGGTTATGTAGTTCTGGAAAAATTACATATTTTATATATTTATGCACTTTCTTTCTTTCTTTCTTTCTTTGTATTAAGTTTTATATTGATGAAAGCATAGTAATCAAACATAGAACTAATCAGTAGAGAAATTTTTTCATTCATCAAAAAGAGTTTTTCAAGTTTTGATACATATGTAGCCAATGGCCCTATCTATCACTATGTCTATCACTACGCTCTAATGGCCAATGGCTCCCAGATCTCTCTCCTCTATGATATGAAGATGAAGATTTGTGTGTCCGTGTGTGGCTCCTTGATATAATCATACCCTAGGGATGCTCTCAGGCACTCTATAGCTCAGCTATCAACTTCTCCTCCCTTTCTCTACACAATCTCAGCTCTCACTGGATGCATGCAAAGATATTGGCATGCCTATTGGGATCTCTGTGACTGATAGAAGAATCTCACTTGTTCGTTAGTAGATGCTAGCTATAGAATGAAAAATTTTATCAGTCTAGTGTCCTATTTATCTCAAATCAAATCACATATAATCAAATTTCATGATTCATACTTGGGTCTCCCTCTTGGACGTCACTAAAATGTCTAGATAGTGGGGGCATGGAGTGACTACTCTCTCCACACCCACTATATCTAGGTCTTGATGGTGGTGTCTTTGTGTGGGGCCATGGGGGCCATCATGATCTCAATGGTGATGCATGAGTAATAGGTATATCTGCACTAGTATCACTAGCTAGGGGCATGTCCTCAGCTCTCTCCTCTGATCACTCCTTTTCTCTATCTACTCTCTCCTCCTCCATGGGATCTCCCTTGGAGATGTGCTCCTCATCTTTGATATCTTCATCCTCCTTAGTGGCACCACTATCCCGGTGTGTGCCCTCTATAAAGCATGGATCACCTATGGGATAATCCTTAAGAAGATAGGACAGATCCCCTACAAACTCCAATACTTGATGTAATCCCAGCTCATGCTTGAATAGGTCACATCTGATGGTACCTCTATGTCTTTTGTCTCCTCTACATCACTATCTTCTATGTCTGCTATCGATGGTTGGCGCATGGTGCTAGGTCTTTGATATTATTTCATTGGATGTACATAGCAAGGTACTACTTTAGGGACTCCCTATAATAGGTCAAACTACCTCATCACCCGATCATAATAGTAGGGCATCATTATATGACTCTGATGACCCTTTAGCATCTTACATGGTTGTGAATTTCTCATCTAGAATCATGTATCAGGCCACTCTATCATGTAGTAGTAGGGTCTCCATATCACATCAGTGCTCGCAATGTGGTCTAGATGTACTCTCCAGTAGAGCATATCTCCAAACTGCCAAACATCTCTTGAAGGATATGCGAAGGCTCTCACTGTGTTCACATCTACCATCACTAGAACTCCCTATGGATGTGTACATGTGAAATGCTTGAACATCCAAATCTACAAGAGTGTGCATATCGACAGACTCTCCTACTGATACCTCACTAGCTGACCTAGCTCATGGTATAGTTGAGCTAGCATGCTGCAACCCCATGAGAACATGGTCCTCTCTCTCCCCATCCTCTATATGAGATGTGTAAGAGGTGAACAAAATATAGTACCCTTTGAGTTGGGTAACACAACCAAGGATACTATGCAAAGCATCACCTTCCATACTAAAGGTGTAGGGCCTGGTAGTATGGATGATAATAGGACATGATCTAAATGGGTCCCCATCTATGGAAGCCATCTTGTATAATAATCTATGTTTACATAGATCTCCTCACAAGCACACTATGCTCTAGGGCTAATGGTCTCACCTTAGACTGGAAGCCACATGATCATATAAACATCCTCTAATGTCACTATAATCTCACCCAAGGGAAGATGGAAGGAGCATGTATCCTTATCCCACCTCTCTATCATAGCTGATAGCATGGCTCGGTGTAGTCTGATCTATGGAAGGACTGATACCCAGTATAGTCCCACATCCTTTAGTAACTATATCTCCTCATCATCAAGCTTGGATAGTCTCTCTCTAACCATGACTAGCAACTCTCTAAAGGGATGCTCTCAAAAATAGACCAAGTCCTGCAAGCACAAACAAGCATTGTATTAGTCATCTTCATCATCAAATCTAAAAATCTAACTAAACTAGGTCAAAGTTGACCTTAGTTAGGTCAAGGATGACCTTATTGGGTCAATGTCAACTTTTCTAGGTCAAGGTCAACCTTTTTGGGTCAAGGTCGACCTCATCCTAGAAATAGACAAGAAAACCCTCTAGTCAATGTCAACTTTCATGGGTCAAAGTTGACCTAGATGGGTCAAGGTCAACCTAAGAGGGGTAAATTTGACCTTGCCTATAAAAACATGAATTTGGAAGGTACAAAAGTAGTCAACAACAAACTCACCTCGGGTGGTGACCGTACGGTAACCAGGCTATGTCTCAGAATCTCTAGCCTTGTGGCTCGAAGTTCCTCCCTTCTCAGCATCTTGCTTACTCATTTTGAATCTGAAAATGGTAAGAATGAGTAATTATTTCTCTCTTTTCCTTATTCATAATTTCAAATTAGGGTTTCCTTAGGGTAAACTCAGATTTCCCTTCTTATGCATTTAGATAGACATTCACTATTTTCATCATAACTTGAGCTCGGTAACTCCATTTTTAGTGTCATCAGTGGCATTTGAATTTTGATTCAGATACCTAACTCATTGAACTAGTTTAGGAAGGTTAGGAATCCTTCTAATTGGTTTAGGAAAGGACTTTTCAACATGCTACATATCCAGTATATAGAGTTTTTTCTTATCACCATGTTTCATCCTTCTGAAGTAGAAAGCTGAAACAGGGGGTCACAAGGGGCTCTATATACTTCTCAAATTGTCATATATTAAGCCTTAGGTGATTTATTGATTTTCATTAACCTTGTGTGTTGTAGGTTCTAACATTTTTCTGTAGGATCTTTACATCGAGGACTTGGCTATATCCTTTTTATTTAATATGATGTTTTCTTACTTTAGCTTGCATATTCATGTAGTGTCATATCTAAGCTAAAGTGGGGGTTAAATGTATCATCTTAAAATGGAATCACTTCCATCTTGATAGGTTTAGCACCCTCTTTTAGTACATTTATCATGATAGACTTGCATTTAGGATGCATTTTGCACTTGATTTCTTCATTCTAGGTGAAATTAGGGTTAGGATCTCAAGGATTCTCCTTAATTTCACTTTTCCATGGCTCTATTTTCTAGGTAGGACTTATAAATATGTCTTCCTAGCCTTCATCACAATCATCATATGATTTTATGCCTCTCCTTGGCATTTTGTCCCATCCTGGCATCATTTCTAGGTCTCTGGGCATCCCCGAGACCTCCTGTCCTGATTCTGGCTGGATCTGGGCCCACTGGGTCAAAGTCAAAGTTGACCTTGAGCTAGGTCAAATTCAAGCTCATCCCTAACCTAGGTCAAAGATGAGGTCATGTTTGACCTCCTCCAGAATCTATGCCCCTTTTTCAGATTTAGTCCCGACGAGCCCTGAAATCAATGTTGGGCCCTCGGATCCGAGTGCGAAAAGGTTTTAATTTGAATTTCATTTAATTGTTTTCCCTCCTTAGTTTTTTATTGTGATTAGACCTTAATTCAAGGTGAAATTTGAATTATTGGTCCTCACATTTCTCTAGGAGCCTCACCTTGAAACTTCTATATAAAGACTCATTATTATTTGAAGGGAACAATTAGGATCATCACAAGATGATTCCTCGAAACCATATTGATTGGTAAGGATTTTTGCTATTATATCATCTTCTTCTTGTGATACCATGAATGGATTTCTCTCAATGACCATAAGTTTTTGCATATAATTTTCTTCAAGGGCAGCATCACCTAAGTCTGGCCAGACAACTTGATCAAGTTCACTTTGGGGTTTTTCTGGAGAATACATAGTTAACCTCTTAGTATTTATCCCATCTAATATGGTCATTTTTCCTGAGTGACATGCAATGCAAGCATCAGCTGTGGATAGCCAAGGTCATCCTAAGATTAATGGGTATCCTCCTAAGGTGGCTTTGGGTGATAGGACTATGAAATCCGAAGGGTAATCTAAAGAGTCCAAAGTAACAACAATATCTTCAACCATACCATCTAACTTGACTATGTAATTATCAGCTAATTGCAATATTGTAGGTGTGTCCTGCAAACCAATAATACTAAGATTCAATAGAACTTCCCTAGTCATAACATTGATTGATGCTCCCAAGTCAATTTGGACATTTTGAATTTGGGTACCATTAATATGGATGGTGACCACTAGACTTCTTGGGTCGGAATACTTAGGCATTACTACTTTTCTTAGCATGAGATCAAAGAGTTGGCCTAATACATGGACAGTGTCAGGGTCTTTCTTCTTCCTTCTAGGTTGTTTGATACAAGCCTCTTTAATTGCTTTGGTATAGATTGGAATTTCTTTAAGGGCATACAACAAGGGAATTTGCACTGTCATTTGTTTGATCTAATCAATCAAATCATTTGCTACAAGATTTTCTTTTGGAGGAACTGTTTGAGACAATCTTTGCAGATAAGGAGGATTTTTAGGCACTGGTGTAGTTTGAACAACAGGTGAAACATCAGTAGGCTAGTTCACGAGTATGTCCTCGACATTAGTAACTTTAGTTATTATTGGCTCCTTGGGTGTAGGTAGTGTAGTTCTTGATCTGAGATGGATATCATTTACTTGCAAGGAATAAGCGTGCTTCCTATTATTAGGATTTGGAGTTAGCTGAGCAGGAAGTTGAGTTGGCTTTTGCGGGTTGCTATTGGCTATAGGAGGTGGTGGCATAATAGCTTGCTGCTGAGGTGGAGGCATTATTGCTTGTTACTGACTAGACTGATTAGGTCCCCACTGAGGTTGTGGTTGCTAGTTACCATGAGGTGGCCATTGGCTATTCTGTTGTGGTTGTTGATAGGAGTTATACTGCTATTGGTATGGGTTAAATGGTGGCTATTATAGATAGACTTGGTTATAGTGCAGTTGTTGGTTGGGCTAGTTATAATTCCAATTCTGACCTTGAGGAGCAAAATTTTGGGGGTTATGGCTTGGCCATTGACTACTATTATTATTATAGCTAAAATTATTCAATGGGTCTGGAGGCATACCTAGTCTCTGATCCCATGGACACCTTTGAGCAACATAGAAAACTTCTATGTTCTCCTCATCTATGGATTTAAACTCAGTGGGCATTGGATTAGTGTCCACACATGCAACCATTTTTCATTTATAGTTTCTTTTATTTTCTCTGCAATGAGAACAGAACTCATCTAGCACAACATCTAACTCTTCCTTCCTCCTCGCCTGCATACTATCTAGCTAGGTGGTGACATCATTAATGATGTCCTTCTTGAAATCAAATAGAAAATTAGATAGCTTCATTTTGGATACTCCTAAACCACCGTTGGACTTATGTGGTAGGTCTCTAAGTCCCCTACCCTTCTTCACAGTGGCCCTTGAATAATTTAGACATATATTCTTTATGTAGCCCAAACTTTTTGTTTTGATATCTCCTCCTTCCATTAGGTCTAGAGCCTCAATACTTCCATCATTCACACCCTTTAAGAAAAGGTGTTTCTGAGATGCCTCATTTAGCTGGTGTTGTGTATTACACTACAGGTTGAACATGAATCTTGATACATAATCCTCCAAGGTTTCATCCTCCTTCTGAGACATTTTAAAAATGTCATCACCTTTCAAATATTGACCCCTACTGTATTCTTTATACTTTAAAAGAAATAGAGTGTGCATGGCATTCGATTCTACTACAACATTCATGCCCAACCCCATGAACCATGTCAAGGCAACATCTTTTAGAGTTGATGGAAACAACTTTAGCTTGTGGGCATCAGTGGTATAGTCATAACTCCAGTAAAGGATGTCAAACTCAAAGGGGAAGGTCTCAGGGTCTTCTGTAAGGAGGCCATAGAATTTGGGGAGCACAACAGTAGGTATGTTCTTCAAATTTTGGTTACCTTGTTGAGGAGGGATAGGAAAAGGAAAGGGAGCTTGAGCAGCCATTCTAGGAGGACAACCTGGTGATGGTGGCTGATAGATAATAAGAGCAAGCGGGTTGTCTTGGTATTCAGGTTCAGCAAGTAGGTCATTCAAATGTAGTGATTCCTTAGATGATGAAGAGGATATGTGTTCCTAAGCATCAGCAAATGGATTTTCAAAGGGTTCTTCTTCTTTATTCTAACTTTGGGGTTCTTCAACTTGAGGATTAAATAGATCAAATGGGTCCACTTGGTAATTATGGGGAATAAATCTCCTAAGGTGATCTCTCCTTCTATGCATAAAATGCTTACTTAAGACTAAGTGCTAGATTAGGACTGAGAATGCAACTAAAAGGATAAGTTTGAATTAACACCATTCCTGACAATGACACCAAAAATGCTTGGCCAAATAATAGTATAAGAAACATAGAGCAATGGATTGCCTATTTCAGGATTGGACACCCCAAATGATTTTTAAATGGATTATTCGGTCTCATTTAATTATCAACCAGGGACGTAAACTCGGAATGGCATTTGCAAAGTATATGCTTCAAACCTTCTCATTCTAAGACTATCTATGGAATTCAAATGTTTATGCTTTAGGAAAACTATGCTAAAATTGGTAAACAAATGTATTATAATCAAAGCAGGTAATTGTGGCTAGGAACTACTCCAACTGACTGTGCTGCAAGAACATGCTACTAATTTTGTTATCAGTAGCTACAGGAGCAATAGAGTTCTAACTACTTAGAAATAAATAGAAAAATGAACTCTACACTAACAGAACAATTCACTCATCAAGTGGGCCCCCTTGAATGAGTGAATAGGAAATACAATCAAGATGAAAGATACAAACTTGAACTGAACATTCTATTCATCCATAACAAAATGATTATGCTTGATTGAAAATAGTATGCAAGAGTTCTATTGTAAAAACTAGTTTGTTCGACTAACTCCAAAATAGTCACAACAATCGATTATTTAAAAGAAAGCTACAACTATCTCCTAAATCTACGATCACTTCATAAATGAGGATCAGTTACAACTCATAAAGTTTCAAAATAGAAACATCATTAACCATGAATAATCCTATTAATATAGCGCATTAAGGAAACTAAATCTATGCATTGCATGTAATAGAAAACATCAATCGACTTGCTTTGCTTGTGAAGATTCTGCAATCCATGGTTAGCTTTGATTACTCCAGTACCACTATGTTGGTCTTTGAATGTCTACAGTCAAAACCTACAAAACAATGAATGCACACACATCCAACCATATACATATATATTTGCATCATTAATATTAGGAAAAGGTGTAAGTCTTAATTAACACTCTTGCAAGTCCTACGGCTACAGGAGGTGACTACCCAAAACATAGCTTAGGCAAGGAATCATTCATTAACATGTATAGCTACTGCATTTACCATTCCTACCCATGAATTCAAGTAGATATTATGTCTTTAAAGTATCCATATTTCCATCTTATGTTCACACACACACACAAACATATATATATATATATATAACATATACATAAAAACCATAAGTTCATATGCTTAAAAACCATAAATTCATGTCTATGTGCAATCAACTATTCTAGAAAGAGGATAAAAATTATTGAGATAGATGGCTATTTAGAAGCCCATTAATGAGATCATAGAAGCACAGTGGAGTATTCTAGCTAATACTTCAACTATCAAGGAGATTGCAGATATACTAGATAGTCATGTTGGTAGAATCACAAGGAATAGAACATATGAAGAATATATGGTCAAATGGAAAGGATGACCTATTGAAGATTCATCATGGCTGATAAGAGAGGAGGTTAACCATGTTGGTTTTCCTCTACACACCTGAGACATGATAGGGTCACTTCTCAAATTACCCCAAGGGTCTAATGTAGGAGCATCCTGGGTGTAAGGGCAATCTTGCATCACCCAAAAATATTTTTGGTTTCTTTTCAATAAGGGCTATCTTGTGAAGAGTTTCTATTTACAAAAACTTACTATTTTTAGTAAGTTGGTTATATGAGGTTGAAATGTTCTGATTTCATAGGTGGAGGTTCATCTTATTCATATCAACCTGCCAGTTGAATTTCATTGCCATAAAATTTGTATTGGTAAAGTTATTGAGGTTTTTCGGTATGAAATATTTGAGCTCAAATTTGAAGGCCTTAGAGGCTCTAGATCACGATCAAACCCTGACTAAGTGGAGTATGCATGAGTCAAGCACTGTAGACAAGGTCCTGCCATTTCCAAAAAGTGGTTATAATAGAAAAATGGAGCTACGGTCAAAAGTTATGGCTTCTGAAAGTTGGGCTACCTAAAAACATAATTTTTAATTATTTTGAGCCAACCCTAATGTAATAGTTATGAAAAATAAAATAATTCTAAGGGTAGTCAGCCTTAAGGGCTAAATTTCTGGAACCTTCTTGGGCAGTGGAAAATTGCCTATATAAGGAAGGCCCGTAGTATTTTCTAGGGAGTTTCAGGTAGTAGTTCTAGGTAATTATTCGAGTCTTTTTCCTACAAAATATTGTAAGGAAAATTCCCATGTGGCTTTGCATATTGTAATTATGAAATTTGTAATTTCACACTTGTGGAGATAATAAGAAGCCCATTTTTTGTTCTTGCAAATTCTTGTTGTTTCTGTATTTCTGTTATGTGTTTGTGGTATTAAGGGGAGCACCCTTCATTATTTTTTAAAGTATTGACAATATTGACACTTAAGGCACTAAATGGACAATTGGGAGAAACATCCCTTCAAAAATTGACAATTTTATACACTTAAGGCACTAAATGGACATCATCGATAGGTATGGCACTGAATATTTTGGTGAGAGGGGAGCCAAAATGTAACCATGAATAGGGTAAAATGGCCTAGCCAGATGTGTTCACATGGATGGTTTATGTTCATGATAAATATAAAAATATTTAGGCTACCTTGCAACTTTTCATTGATTGCATCTTACTATTTTTGCATTAATAGAAAAATTTCTTCCTTGTGAAAAAAACTAAGTATTCAAAATATGAGATAGGTTATTGTAAAAGGGCCTCCTATTACTCTATAGGTTTGAAAATATAAAATATTATTAGAAAGCGTTCATAAATTTTTGATAGTTTTGTGCACTTAGAGAACTTAAGGGACATTTCTAATAGGGTAAGGTGCCAAGCATTTTGACTAGTGGGGAGCCAAAATGGGACCATGCATATGGTAAAACCACCCAACTAGATATGTTAATGCTAAAATATCACACCCATGATAAATATAATGAGGATGGGCCAAGATTTTGAAGTGCATGTACAAGTACATTTTGATGAAAAAATGCAACATTTCCCTCAAATTGAAGTCATGTTTAATTTAACTTAGATGCATATACATTTTTAATACATGAAATACCAACACAAATAATGGCTTATTACTTAGTCTTCCACTAATTACTTTATAATACATGAGATATTAGCATCCTTAGTCACTTTATATAGCCCCTAAAGAGGATAGGTTGGTCTTGTGTAGGGAGAAACAAAGTAAATCCTCACAAGGTAGGTGAATCTAAAGACATAATATGAATGTGGTCCCGAAGCCTTGAGGTAGCCTCACTTATATATTGTTTTGAAGTTCCCTACAAAAAATAATTAAATCCCCATCCTTCTGAGGGTTGAGTTTAGCAGATAAGTCATGATTTGGGATTAAGTATTTTAACTACCAAATGTATTATGAATCATTCATTATTTTTTATTAAATCCAATTTGAACATATAGTGATGTTTTATAACAATTGGAAATTGAAAGCCTTGTAGAAAGGGAAATTACATAGAATATTATCCAAACACAAAAAATATAATTGAAAAATAATAACAATTATTATCCAAAGACATCAAATATTCTTGAAACATGCCAAATATTATCCAAACACATAAAATATAATAAAAATGACACTTACATAAAAAAATACATAATTATTCCATAAAAATGATTAATACATATAATGCAAACAAGAAATAAATTATATCAAAGTAAACTTCTATATATCAAATTGTGTAATAAATATGTATTTACATATACAACTATGGCATAAACTCTAACTCAAACAAATTTTTACAAAATGTGGCATATGCCATCTCAAAATATCTACAAAATATGAATATGAAAAATATGCATGAACAACTATGTCTCTAAGAATTCCTAGACAACTAATCAATCATCAAAATGGAGTCTAATTGAAGAAGTCTATGGGTTTGAAGGATCCCACAAAACAAAAATTCAAACCACAATTGAGATTAGTTGAATTATATGATTTACAATTAGAAAATTAATATCAAAATAAATATATATTGAAGTATAATTAAACTTTAGAATGAATTTTTTTTATTGCCTCAAGTCTATGTCTCCTAATGTGATTAGAAGTTATAGAATATGTCACTAGTAGAAAAGGGACGTTGCTAACATTTCTAATGTTTATTTACTAAGTACTTAAATTTAAATAAAAACTTACCCATGTAGGAAAATATTCTTTTGTCAATGTTTGTACAATCAACAAGGATGTGATTCCTTGGCGTTATACCTCTCTGGTGCTAGGTTAAACCTACAAGAGTAAGTTAAGATAAAATTGTTAGTTAATATATGTTTAAAATAATGACAATCATGTATACAATTAAAAAATATAAACAACTAAGTGCAAAAATATATACCATGTGACTATCGAGCTAGGACAAATGAAATGGATGAGAGGCTAGGATCATACACCTATGTAGTCTACTCCTAAGACATCAAGCTCTATTAAATAGACCATGAAAAAAAACATTAGTACAATTGAGTGATAAGTACATGTATAGTGAGCCTAAGTTCTTTAAACTCTTAATTACCTTTTTGATGCAAAGTGGGTAGCAGGAAGCTTGAAATAGTGAACAATGGTGAAGGGATTGAAACCTTATGCACCCAAATTATGAAGTGAAGTGCCTTACACTTATCAAAAGTGTACAAAGGACAATTTTTAAGGTTATCACAACCTTGAAATCACAAGAGGAACCTAATCACTAGGTTCGACCAAGTCCAAGACACCAACAACCAAGATTGGCCACAAAGGACTATTGACTCAATTTAGGAATTATCCCCATGAAATGACTAACAGGACTAGGGGTGACCTATACTCATGGATATGGCCTATTTAGGTCCAATTAAAATAGTTCTAATGGTTCTTTCACTTAAAATAAACCCATACAACCTAGTTGCTTCACAAAATCAAGACTAGGCTTGTGGCCCTTCCTACGAGAGTTTCCAATCATAGACCAAAATAATTCCATAAAAAGCATTGAAAAAGTTGGAGATTCTAATACCCTTTTGGACATTAGGGATCATATCCAATAACCAAGGTATGAAGTTAAATGGAGAATAAGGAAACACCTAATCAAGGCAAGGCTAATAGGCCTAATTAGGTCTGCAATTGCACTACAAGTGCTCTTTCCTCCAAACCAATGCCAAACCCAATTATGGGAACATGTGAGGGAATATAAAAGGACTCTAAATCAATATTTTTAGGTCTTGGTGAATCCCCAACAAGGAATTATGCTGACTGTACTCAGTCACTTGTAGGTGCACACATAGAGATGTACACCTAGGGCATCATGGAAAATTCACTTCCCTGCAAATATCCACCTCTAACCTACATAATATGAAATCAAATTTAAAAAACTTGAATTCCACCAAGGGGCATCAATTTCCCATGGTGGAATCAGTCCAAACACTCAAGCCCTATTGAAAATCTTGGTTTTAGGCCTTCAATCTAGGCAGTCACACAAATCCCTTGATAACTCCCAAACTAGGATTGATCAAAACCTAAAATAAATTGTACATTTAAGTACATTTGAAGAGAAAAATTTTGGCTTCAGATATTCATGCACTCCTATTCGTACCAGTTCGTACACTCCAATTTTCCTCAGGAATTGCAGAGAAATGGTTATGTTTTTATTGATTCAAATTGCCAAAATTACATATCTTCTTACCTTCCACCCACCTAATAGGGCTTATGAAGGCCTCCCCCATCGGTTACAACTGAATTTCAAACTATATGACCATTGGGGGGTTTGTTTACAACTTTTGGCAAAAGTTGTCAAAGTTGCTAGGCAACTTTTACAACTTTTTAGCACTTTTTGCATTCTAGGTGACCAAGATTGGTCCATACCTAAATCTAATGATCCAACATGGATCCAAACTATTAAAACATAAAAATAACAAAATGCTAATATTTTAGGCCCTTTGACCATCTTTGACCATAGTTGACCAAGGGCTTATACTTGTGTCAATCTTGGGACTAGGTCTTACAATTTGGTTTAGATGCCTAGATGATAGATCTAACCTAATCTAGATGTTCCTAGGAATTTGATGAATCATCATTTATTGTGGGTGATCCTACACCATACTGCCCTTGAGTTTAAAACTCAAGTTCCTAATTGAGGTTAACTATTCCACCGAAGTTCCATGTTGCTTGATTTGGTCTTCGGTCATCCAAGTTGCATCTATGTTGGGGAGTCCTTTCCATTTGACTAGGTACTGCATGTACTTCTTGGTTCTAGTCTACTTCAGCAACTTGGTGTCCAATATTTCCTCAAACTCCACTAGTTTTATTTGAGGGATATTAGTGACATAGTCTTCATCATTCATATATGCCTTCTCACCTTGTTCATTTGTTGAATCTATTATGCTTTTGTAAGGGGTGAGGTCTGGAACATTGAAAATTGGGGAAATTTGCAAGGTAGGGGGAAGAGAGATCTCATATGCATTCTCACCCATTTTTTTGAGTATATTGCATGGTCCTACTTTCTTCATGTGAAGTTTGGAATATCTACCCTTAGGTAGTCTCTCTTTCCCTAGAAATGCCTATACCATGTCTGCAACTTTGAAGTGGATTTCCCTTCTTCTTTTATCAGCATACTCCTTGTATTTCAAATTGGATCTTTGTAGTGCTTCCTTTACCTCATGTTGCACCTTTGTGATGAGCTCTTCCAGTTATTGGCCTTGAGCACTTATTTTAAGATTAGATGGTAGTTCTACCAGGTCCAATGGTCCTTTGGGATGAAGGCCATACACTGCTTGGAAGGGGGTCTTGCCTATTGACATGTTCATGGAGTCATTGAATGCAAACTCTTCCTGGGGCAAGAGTGTATCCCAACTTTGAGCATATTGTTTAGCTAGGCATCTTAGGAGATTTCCTAAGGATCTATTTACTACCTTAGTCTACCCATCAGTTTGTGGGTGATAGGCAGAGCTGTAGGTTAGATTAGTTCCTAGTTTCTTGAAGAGTGTCCTCCAAAAGTGTCCTTGAAACTTCACATCCCTATCAGATACAATTGTTTGAGGTAGACCATGGATCCTAACTACCTCTTTAAAGAAAATATGTGCAATATGAGAAGCACCATTTGTGCTTTTACATGGTACAAAATGGAACATTTTACTAAACCTATCCACTATCACAAAAACACTATCGAAACCTTGTTTTGTTCTAGGAAACCCCATTACAAAATCCATTGAGATTGACTCCCATGGTCTAGAAGGAATTGGTAAGGGTTGATATAACCCTTGATTTGTCAATACACCTTAAGCTTGCTGATAGATAGTATAGGTCTCTATGAACCTTTTGATATCATTTTTCATCTTTGGCCAAAAATAACTCCTCCTTACCATGTTTGTTGTCTTGTTGATGCCAAAGTGTCCTCCTAGGCCACCACAGTGCTTCTCCCTTATTATATTTGTCCTCATTGAGCATTTTGGAATGCATAGTTGAGCTCCTTTGAATAGGATTCCATTCTGAATCAGGTATTTAGAAAAATTAGTATGGTACCTTCCAACCATCTTTGTGCAAACTTGAAAATTTTTTGCAAATTTAGGATCATCAAGGTATAGGTGTTTGAGGGAATCAATTCCCACACTTTCAAGTTGTATTTCTTCAACTAGACTAACCCTCCTACTAAGGGCATTTGCAACTTTTTTTGCTACACCCTTATTGTGCTTGATGTTGAAGGTGTATGCCTACAACTATTCCACCCATTTAAGATGTCTAACAAAGAGCTTTTCCTATGAATTGAGAGAACTTAATGCATGATTGTTAGTTTATACCACAAATTCTTTTGGGATTAGATAGTGCCTCCATTTCTTGAGGGCTTGGACCATGGCATAGAGTTCCAAGTCATAGGTTGAGTATTTTCTTTTGGCCTCATTTCGTGTCTTAGAGAAAAATGCAACTACATTACCTTCATGGCTTAGGACTGCACCTATGGCTAAGTTACTTCCATCTATCTCCATAGTGAAGACCTTGTTGAAATTAGGTAGAATCAAGATAGGATATTGGGAAACTCTATTTTTCAAGTATTGAAATGCATCATTAGCTTCCTTTGTCCAAGAAAACTTATTCTTCCTTCCTCCTTTAATGGTGCCAAGCATTGGTGCACACACATGATTGAAGTTTTTGATAAAATTTCTATAGAAGGTGGGAAGTCCATGGAAGCTTCTTACATCACCTTGGTTCTTTGGTGGAGGCCAATTGATGATCGCTTCCACCTTCTCAAGGTCCATCTTGAGGGTACCTTGTGAGATAAAAAATCCAAGGAACACAAGTTCCTTCTTCATAAACATGCACTTTTTCAAGTTGATCACCAACTTGTGCTGATGAAGTCTCCTTAGTACCTTCCCATGGCATTTGATCTTTTTTCTGAAGAGGTTTTTCCTTTGTGGAGGTTCTTGGTTTTATGGCACTTGAGGGAAGACTTGTCTCATCATTAAACACACTCCTTCCTTTGGTTCTAAGTCCCTTGTATCTGCATTGTCTTCTTGCTTGTCTTCCTGAATGATTTGTTCTCTCCTCTCACCTTGATTGTTGTTATTCCTCTTCTCGGTGCACCTTCTTGTATGATGTCCTAACTGATTGTAGTAGTAGCATTTGAGAGGTCCATTTCCTCTATAGTTCCCTCTTGAGTTTGAATTAGTATTTTCTGTGTCTCTTGTTGGAAATATAGATGCAGTAACTGAGAGGGGGGGTGAATCAGTTAACCACAAAAATATTACCACTGATCCCTTAAATATCTTAACAAATTATTTACTGTGCCACTCGGTAAATATACAGAGAAATGCTGAAAACTTGATCCTTGAAGTGTGTAATAATTTAAACTATTCTTAAGCATTCATCACTGATTAACTTGCATGAATAAAGAAAATAACATGAACACAAGAGACACCAGATTTACCATAGAAACCCAATATGGGAAAAACCACCAATGTAACTAGTTACTGTTTTTCACTCTTCTGAAGTGATGCTCGGTTAGAAGCCAACCTGGTAAAAGGTTACAAAACACACTATTAGGTGTGACCTTGTTAGAGGATTTAATCACCCTACTAGGAGTGGCCTTGTAAGAGGTCTTGAAACAATTCAATAGAACTATTACCTTGTTAGAGGATTTACAAAATGGTTGTTAAACCAACTCGGTTAAGAGATTTTGATATCACTGCTACAGTTGCTAGAGAGTAACAATGAAATAACCTACAACTGAATTGCTGAATATAGATCTCTGTTCTGTTTCACTAGATCCTTTCTGATCAATTAAATCTTTGCTGCTCCTCAAGGATATCTAACCATCCTTCAAAATTTGCACACACCTTTCTTCAAAATGATTTCTACATGCTGTATATGTTTTATTCATCATTTGATCTTCTATATATATATGCCATTTCATAATCATTTAGATTGACAAGTCAGAACTAACAATTATTATAACAGTCGGCTGGGATAAACAAATTGTAATAACAAAATTCTTTGAAAGGGCCGACCTTGCTCGGTAAACATTAATCCTGAGAATATTTCCTTCGGTGACCGAGAGAACTCGGTAACCACAGTGAATTCTGCAACATCCTTTGGAGACTGAGAGAGCTCGGTAACCACTAATTTCCTTCGATAACCAAGGAGGCTCGGTTAACACTATTATCCTGTCATGTTTCCTTTAGACACCTGAGAGAACTCGGTAGACACTAAAAACCGCCTAGCTGATCGACTGAGTTCGGTAGATACTGAGAACCGCTTAGCTAACTGACTAAACTTGGTAGATACTGTGAACCGCTTAGCTGACTAACTGAACTCGGTAGATACTGAGAATGATAATTGATATGACATTTGTGTGACATCAAAGACAACACATAGCTAATCCAACAATGTCCTTCAGATAATTGTATCCAACAATCTCCCTCTTTGGCATTGATGGCAACACAACATGTCATAGCACAATGAAATTTCATAGATAAACCAAGAGTAAGAAACATATCCTGAGCTTCATTCTGATTCCCATCATCTTCAAACTTCTTTCTCTGACTGAGAACTCTCCCTCTTAACTTCTCAAATTATTCTTCTTAGAAATTTCTTGAAATGATAGCAAACTCTCCCTCTTTGACAACACATGCCAAAGACAACTTACACAGTTTCTGTAAATATCAATGTACCTTATGTACTAATTCATATGCAATGATTCCTTGACTATGTTGCATCAACTGATTGATCTTCAACATGTTCTGGTTGATGCATCACTAAAAATTTATTTAGTGAACCTAAGAGAGGGGAGTGACCCCTAACTTGCCTCTTAGATACAAGAATGCATCCTTAGGTAGTGGCTTGGTGAAGATATCTACAATTTGTCCTTTTGTATGAATATATTCCAATTTGATTTCCTTGTGCTACACCAATTCTATGATAAAGTGATATTTAATTGCAATGTGCTTGGTTTTGGAATGCATTACTAGATTCTTTGAAATATTTATTGCACTTGTATTATCACAAAACATAACAACTGGTTCTTTGATTTCAACCTTCATGCCTTCCAAAAGCTATTTAAACCATATAATATTAGAGCAGTTTACTGCTGTAGCAACATATTCTGCTTCTGCTGTGGATTGGGATGTGCAGTTTTGCTTTTTACTAGTCCAAGATACTAACCTCTTGCCAAGAAAGAATGCACCACCACTTGTACTCTTTTTGTCATCAATGTTTCTTGCCCAATCAGCATCCGTAAACACTTTTAAATCCAGATTGCCTCCAAATTTATACCACAAACCATAATCTTCAGTTCCCCTTAAATACCTCAAGATTCTTTTGATTGCCATCATGTGATTTTCTCTGGGTTTAGCCGAGAATCTTGCCACTATTCCAACTGCTAAGGCAATATCAGGCCTTGTGTGTACTACATACTATAATTTTCCAATCATTGATCTATATAAGGTCTGATCTACTTCTCTTGAATCATCATCTTTGGTAAGCTTTAGTCCAATACACATGGGTGTACCAATTGGTTTTGAATCTTCCATACCAAATTTCTTAAGTATTTCCCTGATATATTTAGACTGAGTAATGTAGATACCATTTTTGTTCTGCTGAATTTGAAGTCCAACAAAGAATTTTATCTGACCAAACATAGACATTTCAAATTCTTTGTTCATAAGCTCTGTAAATTCTTTTCACCGATCATCATTTCCTGTAAACACAGTATCATCCACAAATATTTCTGCCAAAACAATTTTGTTATCTGATCCTTCTTTGATGTATAAATTGCTGTTATCATTAGCCCTTTTGAAATTAATCTGAGTAAGATAGTTATGTAATCTTTCATACCATGCTCTAGGAGCTTGTTTCAGACCATACAATGCTTTGTGTAATTTGCAAACCATATCCCTTTTGTCTGGATCAATAAAACCTTCAAGTTGTTCAATGTAGACTTCTTCCTCAAGAATACCATTGAGAAAAGTAGATTTGATATCCATCTAATATACCTTAAATCCTTTATGTGCTACATATGCAAGTAAAGTCCTCACACCTTCTAATCTTGCAACAGGAGAAAAAGTCTCTCCATAATCTATTCCTTCTTCTTGAGAATATCCTTTACATACCAATCTTGCTTTGTTTCTTGATACTTGACCATCTTCATTCAACTTATTTCTAAATACCCATTTTGTCCCAATTACATTTTTATCTTTAGGCCTAGGTACAAGAGTCCATGTCTTATTTTTCTCTATTTTCTCCATTTCTTCATTCATAGCCTCAATCCAACTTTCATTTTCTAATGCATCTTTGACATTTTTAGATTCA
Organism: Chamaecyparis obtusa; assembly: GCA_027943335.1. Lineage (NCBI taxonomy): Eukaryota > Viridiplantae > Streptophyta > Pinopsida > Cupressales > Cupressaceae > Chamaecyparis > Chamaecyparis obtusa. Next base: position 68,930 of record BSBK01001069.1, on the reverse strand, counting down.
AAATCAGCAAATAAACATGTACCTTTTAGTTTACTTTTTGTCATAGTACCATCTAATTTGTTTCCAATAATCTGATCTGGTTTATGATGCTTTTTGACATACTTGGCTAATACAAGTTCCTTGCTTCCTGAATGAGTTATATTGTCATCTTCTTCATCTTTAGGTTCAGATTGCTCGGGCTCGGTAGATACTTGCTCGGTAGCTTCAGACTGAGACTCGGTACTTTGTGACTTGGTTAGAACTTCTTCTTGTGACTCGGTTACTGTACTAGGCTCTGTAGATGTAGTCTCCTTACATGTGTTTGGCAATGTATCAGGTTCGATGTAAACAAAATTTCTATAGTCCTCTGGTTCCTTTTTGCTTTCTTCTTCAATCTTTTCTGCAAACTCATCAATTCTCACATGTGCACTTTCTATGATTTTGTGAGTAGACAAATTTAGACATCTATATGCCTTACTTTTGCAAGAATATCCCAAAAATATTTCTTCATCACTTTTTACATCAAATTTTCCTTTTCTAGATTCTTTCAAGATGTAACATTTACTACCAAATACTTTTAGGTAACTTACATTTGGTTTGTAGCCATACCATAGCTCATATGGAGTCTTGAATGTGTCTTTTCTCAGCTGTACTCGGTTCAAGGTATGAACTACAATGCTGATAGATTCCCTCCAGTATTTCATAACAATGTTCTTTTCAATCATTAGAGTCCTTTCACAATCCATGATAGATCTATTTCTTCTTTCAACTATTCCATTCTGCTCAGGAGTTCTCATGGCTGATACCTATCTTTTGATTCCCCTTTCAATGCAAAAATTATTGAATTCATGGGAGATGAATTCACCACCTCTATCTGATCTCAAGCATTTTATTCTTTTTCCTGTTTCTTTTTCTACTCTTGCTAAATACCATTTGAACTTCTCAAATGCTTCAGACTTTTCTCTTAAATACATAACAGTCATCATTCTAGAATAATCATCAACAAAGAGAATAAAGAATTTTTGTCTGGTATAGCTCTCAATTCCAATAGGTCCACATAAATCAGTATGCACAATTTCCAAAATATCTTCAGATTGATAGTTTTTACTTTTGAAACTAGACTTTCCCATTTTACCAATTTGACAATTCTTGCATAGACCAACATCAGGTTTCTTCAAAGTAGGAATACCTCTTACTTTCTTGAATTTGCTTATTTTTATCATGTTGTCAAAATTTACATGACATAACCTTTTGTGCCATAACCAACTTTCTTCAATTTGAGCAATAAAACAGGAGTAATCACCAAGATCAAGATAAAACAGGTTACATTTGGTTTGTTTGCCTGATCCTATCATTTTTCCTTTGTCATCTAGTAGTTTTGCTTTGCCATTCATGAATTCAACCTTGAATCCAATTTTGATTAGCTGTGCTACACTTAGAAGATTATGCTTTAGTCCTTCGACCCAATATGCATTATCACATATAAGTTCTTTGGTTAATGAAAGTCATCCCTTTCCTTTTATACAATAGGGTTCATTGTTTCCAAACCTTACATTACCACCATCAAAGTTTTCAAAGTGTTCAAACTTGGTCCTGTCACCACTCATATGATGTGAGCATCCACTGTCTATAATCCATGTATCGTTCTTGCTTATATGAGAGATAAGTGCCATCTCATCTTCATCATTATCAGATTCATCTTTTATAGCAATCAAAACAATTTCTTCTTCACTATCATCTGAATCTTTAGCTAAGAAACATGTTTTCTTACCTTTAACCTTGAATGATTTGAAATTTTTCTTGCCATTGTACTTGTAATTTTTCTTCTCATCTTTTCTTTTCTTGTTTGAACACCTAGCTACAATATGACCAATTTCTTCACATGAAAAATAGATTAAGGGAGTTTTACCTCTGTATTTTCCTCTGCCTCTTGAATACTTCTTTGCAAGTAATGCTTCAATAACTTCAAGATCGCTATCAGAACTTTCCTCTGATTCTTCTTCACTTTTTGATTGGATTTTCTTCCCTTTCTTGAGTGAAAGTTTGGCCTCAAAAGCTGATTCAATATTTTTAGAAGTTGGAACATAGTTGTCATAGTTATCCAGTTCAAAGGCTATCAATCTTCCAACTAAGGCATCCAAAGTTATATTATGATTTTCTTCACATCTTCTTTCTTGAATAGCAGAAACTCTTATTGCATAAATAGGGAGTAATGTTCTAAGAACCTTACTTATAACTGTTTCATCATCAATTTTTCCTCCAGAAGCTCTGATTGCACTAACACTTGTCTTGATTCTTTCAACATATTTTGCAATGTTTTCTTCTTCTCTCATTTTCATTTGATCAAACTATCCTCTTAGGCTCTCTGCTTTGGCTCTCTTCACATTGTCATCACCGCCATAGATTTTCTTCAGCTTGTTCCACATTTCATGAGTAGTTGTGCAGTCTTTGATTTCATCAAATTCTTCATAGCTAAGAGCTGATGCAATGTCTATCATCATAGTGTTATGGTTCTTCTTCTCTGCAATGTCTTCAACAATTAATGTGCCAGTAGGAATTGTATATTCTTGATCAATATATTTGCATCCTGAATCACCAATGGAAGCCAGATGTAATCTCATGAGACCTTGCCATGATGAAAAGTTATTTCTGTTAAGCCTTGGAATTTCTCTTTTGTAAGACATCCTGATCTTTAGCTTAGGTCCTTGAAACTCTTCCTGCAAGCACCAAAAGCTCTGATACCAATTGTTGGAAATATAGATGCAGTAACTGAGAGGGGGGGTGAATCAGTTAACCATAAAAATATTACCACTGATCCCTTAAATATCTTAACAAATTATATACTGTGCCACTCGGTAAATATACAGAGAAATGATGAAAACTTGATCCTTGAAGTGTGTAATAATTTAAACTGTTCTTAAGCATTCATCACTGATTAACTTGCATGAATAAAGAAAATAACATGAACACAAGAGACACCAGATTTACCATGGAAACCCAATATGGGAAAAACCACCAATGTAACTAGTTACTATTTTTCACTCTTCTAAAGTGATGCTCGGTTAGAAGCCAACCCGGTAAAAGGTTACAAAACACACTGTTAGGTGTGACCTTGTTAGAGGATTTAATCACCCTACTAGGAGTGGCCTTGTAAGAGGTCTTGAAACAATTCAATAGAACTGTTACCTTGTTAGAGGATTTACAAAATGGTTGTTAAACGAACTCGGTTAAGGGATTTTGATATCACTACTACAATTGCTAGAGAGTAACAATGAAATAACCTGCAACTGAATTGCTGAATATAGATCTTTGTTCTTTTTCACTAGATCCTTTCTGATCAATTAAATCTTTGCTGCTCCTCAAGGATATCTGACCATCCTTCAAAATTCACACACACCTTTCTTCAAAATGATTTATGCATGTTGTATATGTTTTATTCATCATTTGACCTTCTATATATATATGCCATTTCATAATCATTTAGATTGACAAGTCGGCACTAATAATTATTATAATAGTCAGCTGGGATAAACAAACTGTAATAACAAAATTCTTTGAAAGGGCCGACCTTGCTCAGTAAACATTAATCCTGAAAAGATTTCCTTCGGTGATCGAGAGAACTCGGTAACCACAGCGAATTCTGCAACATCCTTTAGAGATCGAGAGAGCTCGATAACCACTAATTTCATTTGATAACCGAGGAGGCTCGGTTAACACTGCTATCATGTCATGTTTCCTTTAGACACTCGAGAGAACTCGGTAGACACTAAAAATTGCCTAGCTGACCGACTGAGTTCAGTAGATACTGAGAACCGCTTAGCTGACCGACTGAACTCGGTAGATACTTAGAACCGCTTAGCTGACCAACTGAACTCAGTAGATACTGAGAACGATAATTGATATGACATTTGTGTGACATCAAAGAAAACACATAGCGAATCCAACAATGTCCTTCAGACAATTGTATCCAACATCTCCTCTTCCTCTAAAGTTATTCCCACTTTCATTGGTCTTTCCCTTGCCAAACTCCTACCTTCTATTCCATTTCTCCTCTACCTTTAGTGCCATTTGATAGCACTTGTTGACTGTGGTAGGGTAGTGTAGGCTAAGTTCCTCTTGAATGGACACATTCAAACCATTCATATATCTTGCTAATTTTTCTTCTTCATCTTCTGCCACATTTGTCTTCATACATAATCTTAGGAACTCCTCGGTGTATGAGCCTACATCCATGTCTTTTTTCTTTGGACTTTGTTTCCTCCTATGGAGTTGTACCCCATAATCTTTAGGTACATATGTCTCTTTATTCAGGGCTATCATCTTGTTCCATGAACTTATCATGCTCTTTCCATTCTTCACCCTCTCTATTTGGATGAAGTTCCACCAAGTTAGGGCTACTCCCTTTAACTTGGATCTTTCCATCTTTACCCTTTACTTTCCAGGGATGTCCTCACATTCAAAGAATGTTGTCAAGGCCTCTATCCAATCCAAGGCCAAATCTGCATTCATCTTACCATTGAAGACTGGTAAGTCTATCTTTTCCTCCATGGTTCTTCTCCCCGTGGATTTTAAGGCATCAATGAGAGGCCTTTGGTCTACAGGGATGTACTAATCAGGAGTATCTTCCTCCTCTTCACTCCCTTGTTCATTTTTAGACCCATCTTCTTTATCCTTGTCTACCTTCTTCTCAAGTTCTTGGAGCCTCTTAGCTAAGGTTGTATTTGCCACCCTTTTCTCTCTCACCATATTTTCCAATTCACTATTTTTGACCCTTGCAAGGATCTCTTCATCCTTAGGAGTAGACATCACTCTGATACCACTTGATGCAAAGTGGGTGGCAGGAAGCTTGAAACAATGAACAATGGTGAAGGGATTGAACCCTTATGCACCCAAATTGTGGAGTGAAGTGTCTTACACTTATCAAAACTATAGAAGGGACAAGGTTTAATGTTATCACAACCTTGAAATCACAAGAGGAACCTAATCACTAGGTTTGACCAAGTCCAAGACACCAACAACCAAGATTGGCCACAAAGCACTATTGACTCAATTTAGGAATTATCCCCATGAAATGACTAACAGGACCAAGGGTGACCTATACTCATGGATATAGCCTATTTAGGTCCAATTAAAATATTTCCAATGGTTCTTTCACTTAAAAGCAACCCATACAACCTAGTTGCTTCACAAAATCAAGACTAGGCTTGTAGCCCTTCCTAGGAGAGTTTTTGATCATAGACCAAAATACTTCCATACAAAGCATTGAAAAAGTTGGAGATTCTGATACCCTTTTTGGCATTAGGGATCATATCCAAGCACCAAGGTATGAAGTTAAATGGAGAATAAGGAAACACCTAATCAAGGCAAGGCTAATAGGCCTAATTAGGTCTACAATTGCACTACAAGTGCTCTTTCCTCCAAACCAATGCCCAACCCAATTATGGTAACATGTGAGGGGATATACAAGGACTCTAAATCCATATTTTTAGGTCTTGGTGAATCCCCAACAAGGATTTATGCTGACTATACTCAGTCGCTTATAGGTGCACACATAGAGATGTACACCTAGGGAATCATGGCAAATTCACTTCTCTGCAAATATCCACATCTAACCTGCATAATATGAAGTTACATAAACAAAACTTGAATTCCACCAAGGGGCATCAATTTCCCATGGTGGAATCGGTCAAAACACTCAAGCCCTATTTAAAACCCTAGTTTTAGGCCTTCAATCTGGGCAGTCACACAAAACCCTTGATAACTCCCAAACTAGGATTGATCAAAACCTGACATAAATTGTAGATGAAAGTAGATTCAAAGAGAAAATTTTTGGCTTTAGATATTCATGCCCTCCAATCTGTACCAGTCTATACACTCTAGTTTTCCTCGAGAATTACAGAGAAATGGTTATTTTTTATTGATTCAAATTGCCGAAATTACATATCTTCTTACCTTTCGCCTACCTAATAGGGCTTATGAAGGCCTCCCCCATTGGTTACAACCAAATTTCAAACTATATGATCATTGGGGGGTTTGTTTACAACTTTTGGCAAAAGTTGTCAAAGTTGCTAAGCAACTTTTACAACTTTTTAGCACTTTTTGCATTCTAGGTGACCAAGATTGGTCCATACCTAAATCTAATGATCCAACATGGATCCAAACCATTAAAACATAAAAATAAAAAAATCCTAAGATTTTAGGCCCTATTAACTCTTTTTCTTGCAGGAGAAACAACTAGAACACCAGAGTGCTCTCTCCCTTTTACGCTCTTTGTCCAGTCAAGAGAAAGGCTAATGCAACAAGGATTTGAATCCTTCTTCGCTTCAGGCTCCACGGACCCAGGTGGGTACACCTACAAACATATGCTTCAAAAGATGATTTTTGTACAAATCACAAGCATGTATAAACATAGATTAGACAAAACACTAATGTCTTGTGAAGGGATTCACTACTTTGAGTGAATCAGGGGATGGCTTCCTACCCATCATACTTGATTTATCATTCAACACACCAAAACATAAAAGGAAATGCGATTGATTTTAATGATTTTGGATGCAAGTCTGGTGCAAAACTAGTGCCTTATCCATTGGTGCAGAGTCAAATTGAGAAAACATCCACAAAACTTCATCAATTCAAAAACACCTGAAATCAATACCCTGCCTTACAGACTACCATTTTCACTACAAACACATGATCATCAAATCTATGCATTATTGAAATTCTCAGAGATTATCCAACCAGATTTACTCCTTCCTTGAAAGAAACTTATGGACAAACTCACAGTCTACCTTGTAAATGACAAATTGAACATTGCCTTACAAATCCAATTCATAAGAACTTCCAAAACATAGAGAGACATCAGAATACTTGCAATGAGATTCCAGTCATATTTTATTGATAAAACCTATTTCAATACACTCAAATTAACATTACACTTAGGCTAAAATAGTAAATTCAGAACCAAGCTTGCATTAATGGAACTTGCTTTGATTTCTCCCTTGGAGACCCAAAATTCAGAACCTCGCACCCTGAAAGAATTGCAGAATAAGAAGGAGAAGGGGAACATTCCAAAAGGAATCAAGAGAGGACACTTGTTGAAGTCTTCATCTGATGAATCATCCCTCTGAACTGAATGAACAATCTACTCTTTTCTCCTGAGAACACCTGTCTTCATCTCCTCAAACTAACTGTGAGTCACCGGATTCAACAACTCAGATATTTTCAAAATATCTCCTCAGCCCCTATTTCATTCAACTGCAAATAATGTGAGTAGATGGCTACCTATGCAAAATTTGATTCCAAAATCAAAATCCTCACGTTGAGACCTTTTCAGCGGTATATAATAGTCCATATTTGGCCCAAAAATGAAGCCACCAGCCATTAAAATGGTCTCCCAAGTCTGTAACTTTAATATTTGAATTTTCAATATAGTCGAAACTATATGAAAATATATCTTTAATTTTGATTTTTCACTTTTCACGGGAAGGATTTTTGAATAAAATTATCATTTTGGCCTCCTGTAGCGGGACCCACCTGACACCCACCTGACACATGGCAAGCCCAGATTGGTTGGCCTGCCACCTCATCCACCATCTCATCACTACTCTATGTTTTGTGCCATGTGGCATTATCCAATTTGCTCATATCTCCACCTGGGCAACTGAACAACAACATACCGCCATCTCACTAGAAGCACCACATGGTGGCCAGGTGCATGATCGCAAGGGCCAAATTCAGCCCTTGCGATCATGTGACCATCATCGGATGGTGGCACAAATCTTGAGGTCTACACTTCTTGCATAGTCACGCATTTTGGTCAAAAATATCTTACCCTTTTATGGGGCCCACCTACTACAGAAACCACCAAGCCTACAGGACCCACCAATAGCCTATGGGCTTCTTATTCACAACTTAATGTAAGTGCTTTTGCATATAAACGTTAGTTTTTCCCCATTCCGGTTGAATGTGGGATATTAGATTTTTTAGTTTTAAAGCTTCTTCAGCACTTTGTTTCAAAATAACATGGGCCCTACTGTACATTAAATCATTAGCCACAGGACCCGCCAAGTAGCTTATGTGCTTCTTATTTACATCTTACGGTAAGTTCTTTTGTATTTAAATGACTAGAAGCGCACTCTATAGTGCATGTGGGATATATCAATAGAATGCATTTTGAAATGATACACACCTACCCATCTAGTAACGCAAACAGCCATTCCTTCTTTCTGCTAGCCTTTCCCTTCTAAGACATTATGAGGATTCTGTAGCAATGCTTAAAATGGGAGCACTTTCTGACCCACTCAGCTATACTATGCGGATCAGTAGCTTGACCTTGACGAGCCCTCACACGTTGTCTTACATCTCCATTGACAACAGTGGCTGCAATTACTGGTGATTGATGTTGAAGAATAGCAGAATGATTTCCATGCTCCTTTGCCACATTTCCTTGGTCTAACTGCAACATCTTCTTGATGGGATTCTATTCTTTCACTAAATGTTGGTAATTTCTGATCTATCTGTGTGAATGAAACATTGTGTTAGAGCTACTTCAACTTGATAGGTGTGTTTGTGAAAACATTCCACTATTAGCTCCTCTATTTGTTACACTGGATTTCATGTGCTAGCAGGCCTGCATTCAATGTGCCATCCATTTATGGGCTGGGTAGAGCCCTCAAACCTCGCGTGAGTCTCATCTCTGTGTAGACTCCTCCTTTTCTTTTCCTTGTGCTGGCAATCTTTCTAACTACAATGGTCTCACTGGCACTTGCATCAGCTACTTGCTAGCAGCCCCTTTAACTGGTTGTGTGAGCTGCCTTTTAATGCAAGGCTCCAAACTTCTCTATCACGTTAGCATGTTGTTTGTACAACAATCTCCACATCTCATGCTGCCTTCCTCTTTTCTATTTCATGTGGAGCCTTCTTCATTTTAGTTTGTGCTTGGGCTACTGCTATTTTCAAACTTAACGCTACCTCCTTTTGTGTGATCTTTTCATGCGTATGCTAGTTCTGGTTTCATACATTAATTACCATGACAATCCTAAGAGTAGTTTTCCTAGTTATCATTTTTAGGTGACTGGCCATAAATCTCATGCTTAATTAAACCCCTACCCATAGTGTATATGAAAGATATATTTGCCAAATCATTCACAATTTGAAGAGACTCCAATGTTTCAACTACATCCTTCATGAGTGGCCTACATTTACGGTTCTTGCTAAGGCATTTATAGGCTAACTTTGCAAGTTTCTGAACTTCTTTAACAATATATTCCTTCTCCTTCGTTCACTTCATCCTCAGCCTTATAGTTGTTGCATTCCTGCAAGATGGCCTCGGGATACTCCATTGATCTCATCAGAACTTCTTCCCGATTTCAAATGCTAGTTGCTTTTCTTTGGTGTCAACATGTTGTCCAATCCAGACAAAGACTTCAGCATGTGTATCCAGGATCATGATATCCTCTATTAACAAGTCATCTTGAGAAAATTTGAAGACTTCACTCACCTCCAATTTTCCATTTTCAAATGTGCAAGCATATAAATGAGGATCCTTCACTGGCCCCAAATGCTGGATTATAAAAGCATTCACTGGCAAAAAGAAATCCATGACAGTCACTGTAGTTCCACTCACAGTCTTCCACTTGTGGTGTAAACATGGTTGCATTCAGTGAATCATACCAAGCCATCAGTGTCTTGAAGAGGAGAATTTATGGGTGCAGATGATTTGCTTTAATCTCACTCATTTTGTACTGAAAATCACTGATATCTTTCCAGTAAAGAGTGGCCAATTGTCATTTTATATTTGAGATTTGACACTCACCTTGGCTGAGTTGTCATCTAAAGAACCTGAATCACCCTCTCCATTCAAACCCTCTTCATTTAGATTCTCCTTGCACTTCTTTTTCTTCTTCTTGTCAGTATGATCAATGTTACTTGCGCCAATACATTTATGCTGTAATGCTCAAGTTTTCAATTGAGCTTTCATTATTTTCAACAACCACAAAACAGAGCCCTTAGACTTGCAAAAAGCTTGAAGATTGTGTTGTTGCCACATTGGATGGCATTCAACTTGGTTCACAAAGTTGACATAGTCATAAAAGTATTTGAAGAACAGTTGAATAGTTATTTAGCACAGTGCCTGGATTAATAAAATGTTGAACAAAGCACCAAAATCATGCGAATAGGCCCATAAACAGGCTTCAAAAAATGACACAGTGACCTGATCGGACCCTGCCCTCTGACAGGCATATTCTCTGATCTATAAACTATCATTCCCCAAAATGGCATCTCATGACTGTACCTGAGTTGAAAGATATTAATCCTCGAAGTCAGTCCCTTAAATTTGTATCTACAAATAGTGATCAAACAAGCAAAAACTGCATCTGGAATTAGCCTTGAAAAGTGCATGAATGGATTGGCAGGATGCTCGAATCAGAATGAGATATAGTACAACTTGTCAGCAATGTAGGACAACAATAATTTTGACAATAGGATCATCCTATGAAAAGTTATTAGCAGGAAAAGAAGGCCTCTGACAAACTTGTAGAAAACATAACTGGGCAATTTGCACTTTTTGCAAACAGAAAGGGTCTGGCAAATTGACCAAATGAATACGTCAAGAGCCAAAATCTTATAGCATGGAAGTATTTTATGTCTACTATACACTGAACAAACATATTGATGACCCAATAAATAGGGCATGAGTTATTCACAGTCAAAGTAGGGCTCTGGAAAACTGGTGAATAACTAAACAATGCAAAACATGAAAGCTACAAACGGAATCAACTTCAATTTCTCATCAGATGGATTCATCACGAGCTAAAAACTGATAGGGGTAGATTAAAACTTGTCTATAATGCAAGTAAATGATTAAAATCTCCCTACCAATCCATCAGGTGCAAATTATAACATGTCAAACAGGGTTCCCGACAAAACTGGGAAAAGGGCTAAGTGCAAAAACTAGAAAACACCTCCGGAAGGGGATGAATAAACGGGGTCAAAACTTATCACAGAGGCCTAAAACCTGACACATAGAGATTATGGAACATGTGGAACAAGACCCCATGCTCATATTTTCATGATGCTCTCCAGGGTGCAAATTACAAGCTGACAAAGTACCCCTTCCCAATGACCTTCACACTTGGCAATTTTTGCATTCAGGACTTCCTAGAAACAAATTGATCAAAACCCATTTCAACATGCAACTTTAGGACTCAGAAATACCTCAATGGGCTGTATGAAAGGCAATGAACACATAGACCTCATGATATGATGCAAATTACACCCATACTAGCATGCAATACAAAGCCAAAAATGAGCACTAATCAAGAATTTTACATGGTACCTCAAAACTGCATTCTAAGTACCAACAGGCCCTTTGACCATCTTTGACCATAGTTGACCAAGGGCTTATACTTGTGCCAATCTTGGGACTAGGTCTGACAATTTGGTCTAGAT